>JAQFZU010001868.1:0-11416 GCA_034696185.1 Henia vesuviana | reverse complement strand
GAGTGTATATCGTAGCGCCCTCGTGTAGCAAAAATAGCAACCGTGTTCAAAAATATACTAAATGTACAAGATGCTATATGGCGTTCCATAAAATGACAACACGGCAAATTAGTAAAACAAATTGAAGACAGTTTTGATCCTAATGTTAAAATTATTGTGATTTTAATGTTAATTATCGATTAACGTTTTCACGTATTTGTAAATGTGAATTTATTGTAAAATCTATTTGTTTTATCAAATATTTTAATTTAATTTTATGAAAAGTAGTTTAATACATTTAATTTAATTTTTGTTAATCTTAACGACATTAAATCCATTTTAATATAAATCTCAAATATTTTGCATAACAACCTGGATGTACAAATCGATTGTTTCGGTTAATGATGACTACTCTCTCTAGCTCGAACGACAAGTGTGCAGAATTGCCACCCGTTACTCTAAACGCTACGATGGTAAATCAACTTGTCGTCTGCTTAATCGAGAAACTATTTTTTACCAGCGGATGACGATTGGTGTTAACAATTTTTCGCTTTCAGACTTAACATTAAAAATTAAAACACAGATAGTTTTATAAATCGGTAATTTTTTAAATGATAATTCGCAACGTGATAAATTCAATGAATTTATTAAATTTACTTAAATTTTTTTAACAAATTAGCATTTTCACAGTAAGTGCAAGGTTACATATAAAACGGCCATATTGGCAAACTAGTCATTACACGGTTTGCACGACCAAACAATGGATGACGATTACGAACCCGACGAGTAAGTTTTATTCGTTTTAATATAAAAAAAATATATTTCAACCGACTATTTATCACGTAGCGGTCCAGAAGATTTCGAAGAACTCGACGAAGAGGATAACCTCGACGATATCGAGCAAGCTGACGTAAAATACACAAATATAATTAATTCCCGAAAAACTTAATTAATTTTCTATCCAGGATGACGGTGATCACATCGACTTATTGCCAGCCACCGAATCAAGTCATTCGCAGCAGGCCACAAAGCACATTACGACCCCTTTTATTACTAAATACGAACGTGCGAGGGTATTGGGCACACGAGCCTTACAAATTGCGTAAGTTATTCGAGAAAAACAAAAAAATTTACATTAACCTTCGAATCGATACAAATAGTATGTGCGCACCGGTTATGGTGGAACTTGAAGGCGAAACCGATCCATTGCAAATCGCCATGAAGGAATTAAAGTGAGTAAAACTCGAAATTTTGTATTTAATTTTACAAAACTGTATTTTTAAGGGCCAGGAAAATTCCTATCATAATTCGTCGATATTTGCCAGACGGGAGCCACGAAGATTGGGCCATCGACGAATTGATTTTAAATGAATAAACCTATGTTAATTTGTAAATCGTTTTAAATAAATATTTATTTTCTATTATAATCAGACTTATTATTATATTTTACATACACGTAAAAAGAGTTACCACCAAAATGTTTTTTTTTTTTTTAACGAATCAAACAAGCAACTTAAAAACGAAAACATAAAAACAATCCTAATTCAAGGGACTAAATTTGCTTTTTTGTTTCTTAAAAAAATAATGTTTATGAAATACTTGAACCGAAAGAGATTTCACGCCATGTAGATGAACATGTTGATGTTTTCTTCGTCGCGTCGTAAGTATTTATGTTCGATTAGCCATTCGATTTGTTCTTTAATCATTTTCTTCGTTGGCAGGAACATATTTTTCAATATTTCAACTAATTCGGTCTGTAACTGTGCGTTGGTGATGCCTTTCCTCATTTTCATTATTTTAACTATTGCTTCCTATAAAACAAGAAAAATCAAATTTTTTTGATAAAAATTAAAATGGAATTAAAAAAGAAAATGTCGTACTTGAGTTCGAAGGATTCGAAGTTGAACTATTCCTTCGTTATCTTCTTCTTTACTTTTTTCCGTCGATAGTTGTAATCGTCCTATGAGATTGATTTTTCCTCGTTTTTGAGGTTTGCCATTTTTTCTAGAAAATTTAAAAAAAATAATTTTTTTATATTTTAAAATCAAAATAGAAAATTAATTAAAATGTACTTACATTAAAGCGAATTCTTGATTCACCCAAAATTGTGTACTATCTTCGAAATCCTTTGGCGATTTCGCTTCTGGATTGCATAAAACTATTTGTCGTTTAATTTTTGGAAATGCAACTAATGACTAGAATTTAAAATTTATTTAAATAAAATTTAAATAAATCGAGCAAAATATTTCTCACCCCTAATGTTTTCCTAAGCTCCGCATCGGGTAATTCAGTCGCCAACCGTAGGTTTTCGAACGATATTCGATCGTTTGGGCGTTGGTTCCAAGCGAACAACACCGCCATTTGGAAAGTTGTCACGTCGAGATCGAATTTGCCAATGCGATTCGCGAACGTTATCTGAAACGAAAGAAATTTTAACAATTTAAAAAAATTTAATTTCGTATCACTCACCGTTCCGTTCGACATGTGATGATGCCATTGTAACTTTCGACCACTGTGCTTCTTCCTATAAAAATCTTCAACTTCTGGAATATAATCTTCTAATTCCATCGGTAAGGACACGGAAACTCTATCGCTCGCTCGCGCCCATGCGCCAGCATTAAGGATTTTAATATTAATCGAGTCTGCTAAACTGCCTTTAGTACTTCGATGTTGTTCTTTGAACTGTTGATTCAAATCCTCACTCACTTTAATATCTTGAAACATTCTCGCCAATTTGTTCACGTAATCGGCCGGCATTCCAACATCCTAAGAAAAATTCGAATGATTATAGACCGAAAGTTACCATTATAAATTTATATCCGACTTACCCTAAGCCACTCCACCATATTTTCTTCTTTTTCGCTATCGGCTGAAGTATCTAAAATTAATCTTCTCGTTAGGTGTGCTTTGTGGTATCGCATGAACACGTCTTTGTTTTGCACGTATTTTAAAACTAAAAGCTGAAAAATTCAATTAACCCTAAATCATATTGTCATTTAAAATCCAATTTCTTACCACATCTTTCAATTTGCTTTCGATTTCGTCCGAGGTTAGTTTTTTACTGAGTGGAGTTTTCCGTAACAACATGTCGCAATAATTCGCTAAGAGTTCGGGGCATTTTGACTCTGGTTGAGTTTTGTTACTCACACCTTTCTGCTTTGCGGGAAGTTCCAGTTTAAAAACTGTTGTATCGTTAATAACGTGTTTGTAAGCCTAAAAAGAAATTCAAAATTAATTCTAAATGAGAAATGTAAACGAAAAACGTACTTTATCCCTGGAAGTTAAAAATCTTGGATCGTCGTTGAAAGCTTCCTTAACTAATTTACTAAAACGTTTAAACAGATCCAGCAATTGTTCCACGTATTTTTCAGAATCCTGAAATAAAAAAAAAACAATTTTTTAA
This sequence comes from Henia vesuviana, assembly GCA_034696185.1. Taxonomy (NCBI): domain Eukaryota; kingdom Metazoa; phylum Arthropoda; class Chilopoda; order Geophilomorpha; family Dignathodontidae; genus Henia; species Henia vesuviana. The sequence goes on along the minus strand of JAQFZU010001868.1, from coordinate 8,034 downwards.
AACATTAATTTAAAAACAGTCGATGAATTTTATAACCTGAACGATCGTAGATGCAGCGGCAACCATATCTGCTAAACACGCGTTAATAATGTGGTCTTCGAGCGCATTAAGCATCGGTGTAATACCGTCTGGAACTCGATCCATAAGTCGGAACATCAATTGCAATTCTGAAATTCAAGAAAAAAATTTAAAAAAAAAATAAAAATAAATAAATGATTAATACATACTTTCAGTTTCGTTTTGCTTTATCATACGAGCACATTCTGCTAAAATTGTTTCTTTAAATGCAGTTACTAACACATTAACGCAACTTTCTGTTAACTAAAAAAAAAAAATTTTTAAATTAATTTATTAAAACAGTATTTAAAATAAATATTCATTTACTGCTTGAACTGATCCCCAATACGATTCCAAGTACTTTTGAGCTCTGACTTCTTCTTCCCTTAACTTTTGATCTGCATATCTCATGTAATTTTGAACTCCATTCGCTTCTAAATACTGTGGAGCTTTTGTCCTGTAAAATGCTTCCGTAGCTTCGATATAGGCTTTTTCAAAATTTTCTCGATATATTAATAACTTATCTTCTCTATCCGAACACAAATTAACTGCAGAGAAAAATTTAAAAAATCAATCTGTTTTTAAAAAAAAAAATTACGAGCCAAACACCATAAGATTCGCGCACTCCAATGACCAACTGTGAATCGAATGCCTCTCCATTGCGCTCGGCATGAACCAATTTCATAGCACTACTTTGAAGACGATGTTTGATATCGGAAAAAAGACTTTGATTCCACGTATCCAACATGAGCTGAAAAATAAAACAATAATTAAACATGATAAAAAATAAAAATCATTCGCAAAATTTACTTTTCTAACGATACTTTCATCGCTCGTTTTCTTATTACCAGTACCGGCGGTTTTGCCAGCCATGGACGACTCCAATTGCCCGAACGGCATTGGTAAATAGTTGCATTGAGCAAAAAATTTTCTCCATTCGGCAATGTAAGCCTTCAACAATGCTTGATCTTCGCAATGAGCCAACACTCTCTAGTTCCAATAATTACATTAGTGTTTTATAAAACGCATTCCAAGACGTAATACCAATTGAGCTTGTTTGATAAAAGCTAAAATGTCTTCTTGTAGTGCTTGGTACACTTTCACTGATCCTTTTTCATCCCATAAACAAACGGAATGCACAGTCCTAAATTCGATTGAAGAAGAGAAGGAAAAAAAAACGACGATTCAGTCACGTTCGAATGATGTCATTAGAAGAGAAATTGTAAACGTTTACCAAAACAAATCTTGCCATTCGTCTCTCGTTACTCTTTCTTGTCGTAATAACTTGAGAATCGACGGTCGCATCGATGGCCATTTGTCTTCGAACAAAAGTTGTCCCTTGTCCTAAAACGAGTAAAAGGAAAAAGTTTTATTTGAAAAATAAATTCTAAAAGATTTCACAATAGGTAAATGAGTGTAACATTTTAGTGACTTTTAACTGTGTTTTGTTCTTAGGGATAATTAATTGTTTTCTCTTATTACCAGCATTGATGAACTATAATGAATGTTTTTCGTCATAACTAATAAATTCGTGTCAGCGCACATTACAGACAACTTTTAGTAAAGCTTTAAATTAACAAAAATTGAAGGATCACGCGGGTGTGTGTTTACTTGAGACAACACAGTCGATTGTAATTTAAAAAAAGAATTAATCGTAAAAAAACAACAATCAAAACGCTCGTTGCAACAACTATTCGCTATACCAACCTTAAGTAAATTCCCAGAAGCTGCCATGTTGTGAAAAACCAATAGCACGGCGCCGCAAGAGATGAGCTATTGCTCGACTGTAAGGTTCAGTTATTCGTGTTGAGGGCGCTGGAAAAGTTTATATTTTTTTTTAATTTGATCGTTTTATTATTAATAATAAATAAAAATTCGTGCTTATTAAACGAAAAAATAATTTCTAATAAAATAAAAATTGTTATTTAATTTATTTACGTAATAAATATCAATTAATCAGTCCCATGCTTAAAAATACTTAAAATTTTAAAATTATTCTTGTATTAATTTTACTTTACCGTCAAATTTATTTTATAAAATTAAATCAAATTAAAAGATTTACTACGTTGACAAATCCAGACATGTCAAAGCAGCGAATAAAGAAGTCGTGCTGGGAGTAGAAGGGAGTGGCGTGGGCTGTGGTTCCTGTCAGCATCGTTGTCTCGTCGGTTTCATTCGCGTTTTGTCCATACACAATGGCTGCCGATAGTACGGGTACAGGTGATGTTCCTGATAAAAAGAAACTTCACGCCGGTATTCCAGAAGCAGTATTCGTGGTAAAATGGATTAGTAAATTCGTATAAATTTAAACAAAAAAGTGGTTTTGTTCATTTTTCTCGTTTCACCATTTAATAATTATCACAATGCGTTTCATGCTTTAATCTTTATTTTCTTTAAACAGGACGATGTAGATGCATTCATGAAACTCGCAGAAAATAACGAAAACGCTGATATTGTTCTTCAAAGGTTGGACGAACAGCACACGAAATACAAATTCATGGAGCATAATCTTCTACAAAAAAGACGACGGTTAATATGAAATAAACGAATGAAAATAAAAATCAAATTTAAATATTTATTAATTCAGGTTGAAGTCTCAAATTCCAGACATCAGAAGTTCTTTAGACATCGTTAGTTACATGAAAGCTAAACTAGTAATTTATCGATTTGAAAATATAAAATAAATTTTAATTTTTTTTTTTTAATTTTAATAGGAATCGCCTAATCCTCTTGAAACTCAATTTCTTTTATCCGATCAAGTTTACGTCAAAGCTAAAATTCCACCGACCGATAAAGTCTGCTTATGGCTTGGAGTGAGGATCTCGAATTTTTGGAAAATTATTTTTTTTAAATATTTATTATTTTTTAGGCAAATGTCATGTTAGAGTACAGTTTGGACGATGCTGAAGCTCTTTTGTCCAAAAACTTGGATACGGCGACGAAGAATTTGGTTCAGTTGGACGATGATTTAGATTTTTTGCGCGATCAGTTTACTACTGCTGAAGTCAGTATCCTTGAATTTTTTTAAAAATTTTTATTTTATGGTCAGGTAAAAGAATTTTCCCTAACGATTTTGAAAATTAGATATGGCTCGTGTGTATAATTGGAATGTTAAACGACGTCAAGCTGCTAAAGTGAATTTATAAATTGTTTCGCTTCTTTTTTTCTTCTTTATGTCGAAATTAATGAAACTCAAATAGATGTGGATTAGGGACTCAAATTTATTGTTCGCAATATTTTTTTTTTTTAAAACGGAAAAAATTACGTTATAAAAAATACTTTGAATTAATTTCAAAAAAACGTAAAAAAATTTTTTTTTTTTTTAAATAAAAACTGTAGTTTTATTTTAATTTAAATAAAATAAAAATTTTTTTTTTCATTTAAACTCAAAACAAATAAACAAGAAAAAATTCAGTTTTTAACTCTTAAATAAACAAATTCATGAACAAAAAAAAATAAAATAAAAATTCTGTTGTATTTTATCAGAAAATTTTAATAAATTTCAATTTTCAAAAACCTTTAAGGCCAGTTTTGAATTTGATTTTTTTAAAATGCATTTTTTGGAGGGAACTGGTTGTGTTTTTTTAGTTCATTTTTAACTATCAGATACCATCGTTCCTTCACCACTCGATTCGTACTGTGACAACTAAATAAAAAGAATAAATTTATTTTTTAAAAAATAAAATTTAAAAAAAAATATTTTAATTTTACTTTGGCTTTCAAATCTTGGATTTCGGCAGTTAATTGTTCGACTTTCTTGCGATAATCGTCCAATTCTGCTTTCAAAAGGTCCGAATCGACAACTTCGGGAGTAACACCCAAATGCTTCTTCAAATAACTTAAAAAATTAAGAAATTTAAATAAAAAAAATGGAACGAAGCAGGAAATGGTTAGGCTTAAGGATACTCTAAAGCATCAGTTGGTTTCTCCGGTTCTTCGTACAAACCGACCAAAACTGAAATTAATAAAAATTAAAAATTAAAAAAATTTTCCAAGTTTGCATAAAATAGAATACCTTTGGTTAGGGCATCTAAAATGCCAGTTTTTTCTAAATATTTTCTGAATTCTTCACGCTTGGAATCGCCGGGCTGAAAATATTATTTATAATATTAAGATAAAATATAAAAATGCAATATATTAAATATATTTACTCGAAACGATGTCATAATTGCAATTGAAAAGTGTTAAAGCGATTCTCAAAGCGCCGACCCTTTTTTTATTTTCCTTCTCAATTCTGTTCTTCGGTTTCTGTCGAATGTTTTGATGTCGCACTCGAAAAGGAGAATAAGGAACGGAAAATATGCAAAACTTGTCTCGATTTGTTGAAATAATTTTTATTTTAATTAGTTAAAATTTTAACGCAACGCGTATAAAATTTATATTTAAAAAAATAATTACTAATATTTGATTATTTTAAATGCGACTTGAAAATCAAATTTTCGTTTTAAATTCTTATCAACGAATCACCTTTTCCCACAACTCACTCGAAAATGTCTGTCAAAATGGCGACTGCCACGCTGGGTTTTCGATGGTTGGATGTTTTGGAAAAGGAATTTGACAAGGCGTTTGTAGATTTAGATTTAATGTTGGGCGACATCGACGCCGAACAATGCGAAATAACATACGACGGAAGACAAAGAATGACCGCACTCAGTACGTCGTTCGCACAACTGAGCCACAAAGCGCAAACAATATTTCAAAACAACGCGAAATTAGAGGTAAGAATCAGGTAAAAATCAAAACAAAATTAAAAAACAAAAAAAAAAATCTCAACAACAAAATAACATGAAAACTCAAACACGCAAAAATCATTTCGATCGAACCGAATCGAACCGAATCGATTAAATCAATCGAAAATCAAAAAAATCAAAAAAAAATCAAAAAAACAAAAAAAATCGTGACGATTTGATTAAAAATGATTTTAGCGTAATTACGTAAAATGATTGACAAAAAAAAATTACGTTGAGTCACGAAATATACCAAGGAAAGCGTATTTCTTTTATTGACGATGATTGATGACTTTAATTATATTTTACCAAATTCAAACTCAATTCATAATAAAAAGCATTCAACGAAAGAAATTTTAATAAATTCAATAAATTCGTTTAACGTTTTTTATTACATATTTAAATGAACAACAAATTTAATTTTTTTAAAAAAAAATTAAAAATTAAAATTATGAACGGTTGTCTACGGAAGCTCGGATGGGACAATCGCTAAAATGAATTTTTCATTGATAAACATTAAAAAAAAAAAGCAAATACAATTTAAATGAGATTCGGATGATTGAATTCTAATCTAAAAAAAAAAAAACGTATAATTTTATGAATACAAACACATGAATTAATGATGTATTGTCCGTGATCGGGTTGGATATCTCGGGTTTAGTCTTTTGATTGACCAATCCACTATTGAGCAAAGACCCACTAGAAACCTTGCTTCGACGACCATTCGATCTTGAATCTTCGATACATTCGAATATTAAAGATTCAACGGTTACGTCGAAAGATAAGGGTTAATGGTTAAAATGCATTTTTACGATTTTAAAAAGCGTTTTTACTGTCGTTTTTCTATTTTCGTGCAATTTGGATTGGAAAAAAAAACGGAATTTTTTTTTTTTTTTTCAATTTCCAAAAATTGCTCGAAAAAGGACTCGCGTAAATATGAAAATAAATTTTTTTTTTTATTTTATTTATTGATTTTTTTTTTTTTTAGAAAATATTTAGTTTGTTTTTGAGAAGCCGAGGTATATAAGCAATTATAAATTAACGAACGACGTTGGGTTTCATCGACACCAGTCAAGGTGTTAATTCGGTCTCGATGAAACCCGCGCCGAAGGTATAACGAGTCACACGTATTCGTCGTCCAAATCGCACCTCGAAAATCGTCTCACAAAACGTCTATTTATCGCCGTCGTATTCGTGCGAATAATCACCGTCGTCGGTCTCGTAATCTTCGTAATCTTCGTCCGAATCGTCGTTTGCCCACGCGATTCTGTCATTAACGTTGCCCTCGTCACTCATGAACGTGCGAGTCTGACTTTTAGTCCTTTGAGTATTTCGTCTCCTGTTGTGAGCGATCGCTCGATCCTCACTTTTCGCAGTCTCTTCGGCCGGTTTCACTTTTCTGCTCTTTTTAACTGCATCGCACGCTTTGCTCAGCGACTCCCACTCGCCTCGCTTGACCATACACGAAGACGAGTCCGACCGCAACGTGTCGATTTTGTCGACGACTTTCTGCATGTCGTTCCTCGTGTTGTTCCCGTTAGTCAGGACGGTCCACACCAAATCGTTGAGGGCTCTGCCCATCTGCAAGTGATGGTTGTTGAGTAACGAGAAGGTCAGGTTATCCGACGTGTCTTTGTTGGTTCGAGAACTGAGGGAAATTGCGTTAGAAAAAAGGATTTTTAAGTTTTATTTTTTTTTATACCTGTTGTTGTTGTTTTTGTTGACAATCTGTTGCAAAAGTGCGTATATTTTGTGCTCGATTTGCGGTTCTTGCACTTGGATCCTGTGGCACGACGTGATGAACGTGTTTTGCGCGATGAGTAGCGAAGCGAAACTGGAATCCAAAGTGGCATCCAATTCGGTTATTTTGTGATGCAAACCATCGACCATTTCTTCTATTTTCGTTTGCATGGCTGTCGGAAGAGATGGGGAAAAATGAGCGAACGTGATAAGCGTTTCGAATCGACATTTTTCGAAACAAATAAGTTGTTATTTTGTTTTTTTAAATTTTACGATTTCGAAATAAGCACCTGTCGTCTTAATCTGGGCTGGTCATGACTCGAGAGGTAATGTTTTAGGCCGACACGTGATTGAAGGGTAAATTACGAGCGAATTCTGATATGAATTTCGAGTGCTTCGTTGTCTTTAAAAGGTAAACATTTTGCACTCGATTCGAGTTTTTGTAAAATTTCGAAGAAAATCCATGAGTTATTTTGTCTTGTGTCAAGTTCAATGCCAAAATGACCAATTTAAATTAAATTGTTAATTCGCACGCGACTCGTAGTCGCCTTAATGTGATTATTGTTAATTCAAAATATTCACTTAGCCTTGGAAATGCCTATCTCTCAAGGCTATCAACATAGAAAAGGTGGCTGAAATAAATGGGGTATTGGCATTAAGTGAATTATAATTAAAATTAAAAATAATTTTTTTTTCCGGCAACTCGAAACCAATTTCCGGTTCAGACTTTGTCTGTAAATATCACGGACGTTAGCTCTTGACCCAATGGGTTATCAACTTAAAATTATCCATCAAAAATTTTTCTAAGAAAATTCGCTTGGAAAAGATAAAAGTTTAATTGATGAAATAAAATTGGGAGAAAATATTGGAAAAATCAAATTTCACCTGTGAATGGTCTGATTTGTTGATGCAATCGTCTGAATGCGTCGTTAACGGCCGATCTTGTATTGTTATTGTCTCGTACGATCTGCTGGATTTGTTCTTCTCTTTCGCGAAAACTTTTGAGTAGTTCTTGGTAGGTGTTGAGCACTTTTCGCGTGTAAAGTTCCATGTCGTCGTCGAGTTCCTTGAATTTTCTCTCGCCGAATCTCATGGACGCCATCATGACGTCGGTTAAATTCGATATGTCGGGATCGTCGCGAACTCTCGGTTCTGGACCACCTCTGGCTCGAGGTGTGCAACTGTTGTTGGAACCCGACTCCATGTGACGTATGGCTCGTTGCAAGTGTCCGTTGACGTTGTGCGCGCTGTGTTTAACGTCTTTCAACAGGTGCATCTCGGTCTCGACGTGTCGCTCCATCGCTTGGAAACCGACGTCGATTTTCGTGCCGATTTCGCCCATTTTTTTCGAGAGGTGCTCGGTTAATTCTTCTTTAACGAACGAGTGCATTTGATTCACTTCGCCGATCACTTCGTCCAGTTTGGCCGACTGCGTTCGCATCGTGTCTTCCATTCTATCACTCGTTTCGCCCTTTCCCGCGATATCGGCGAACGAATCGCGAATTTTGTA
>JAQFZU010001867.1:0-11416 GCA_034696185.1 Henia vesuviana | reverse complement strand
TATGTGAAAGGTATGTATAGTTTACATAAGCATGAGATTTTGGAAGTGAAATTTATTTCTTACCTTAAGTCAGTGGTGCTGATTCCAAATCTGGAATCAGCGCTAATTCGGCTCACAGAAGAAAGTTATCCTGACAGCACGATATGTATGTTTCATTAGGTTAAGTTAGGTTAGGGTAGGTGGCCACGTAGCGGCCACTTTGTTTAACTAACATGTTGCTTATGTAAACTAGACTTATTCCCCAAATGCTGATTTTATTGTGATGTTTCACAATCCACAATCTATGACCAGAGACGTTTAGATGCTTCTCTATATCGGTTTTGTAATGAATAATTCAAAAATTCTGATACCGGTATTTCGATGGAAATTACAATACAGCAATTCTAGTATAACTCTGTCGGAGATTCTAATATTACGATGAAAATTACAATACAACAATTCTAGTATTACCTTGGTATTACTTTGTCAGAGATTCCGATAATACGATGACAACTGGTTTCAAATGAAGAATAGCTGCTGTTAAAAACATTTTGAAATGTAATTCCACTGATTTTTTGACCAATGATTTAGTACTGTTAAAAGATATTTTATATAGTTATCGACAGTTATTTAGCAGTACAAACTTTAAACAAAAGTTTGAAATTCCTACATTTGCAGATAGACTGCGGCCGTTGATGAGTTTTGTATTTTGCACACGTTGCGGCCAAATTATACAAAATATCGCTTGTGTATGCAAATTCAATGCTACTTTTAATTTGAGATCTACGTTGCTATTATTATAATTAAGGTTAGAATTTAAAAATTTTTTTTTTTTCATTAATACAATATACGCCAGATTAACTTCGAATTTCAACACAAAAGTGTTGAAATTCTACAACCTTGTGTGGTTTTTTTTTTTTAAATTTTTCAAATCACCTTTTTTTCAAATGTTTAGAGTCCATCTAATGCGCAGATAAAATGTCTCAAAAAAATATAATCATAAAAATAGAACTATAAAAAAAAATGAAGTAAAGAATTATTAAAAAATTTATTAAATCGATTTTTTAATAATATTTTAAAGGCATTATTATATATTTATAAAAAAAAAACTATTTTATAACGTAATAAAATAATCTTTTCAGAAAACGTTTAACACATAATAGTTCAATTTGCATAGATACAATTTTTTATGTACTTTGATTCTATATTCAAAAACAGCTTTTTTTTCCATGGTTTTCAAATTAAATTTTTTTAAAAATATGTAAAATTACAATTCACACATCTAAGAATATTTAAAGGCAAAAAAATTTTAAATTATATTTTTGGAAATTAATTTACTATAAAAGATTAAGATAATAAATAAGTGTAAATAAATATAGACCCATTTGTCTGTCTCGTAATTAATAGAAATAAATAGATTTTTGAAATAAAATTTCGATAAAAGATATAAACAATTGATAAAAAATGTTTATTCAAAAAAAAATAGTCTGCGGATGATTATTGATTTCTTTTATCTGCGATGAAATCCTCTGTTTGAACTGAATCATTAAAATAAGTGTGATGTATTAAACTCAAAGAAATCTATAGAAAAAAAATCATCTTAAAATGATTATCAAATCATTATAAAATTTAATTGCGACCAAAAGTATTTTTGAAGTATTTGTAATTACTAAATGAATTTGGAATGAATAAGATTAATTTACCTACAGCATGCCATTTATCTAGTATTTATGTCTGGTTTGCTAGGGCAGACTTTGTTTTATGGTCACGTGGAGGCTCACTTTGGGCGACACTAGACAAATCACATTGCAGTTCAGTTCACACAATCTGTTGCAGGGCAAAATGAGCTCTCTAATGTCTTCAACATCACAAAATATTGTGGCTTACGAGCCTAGAGTGGACGACAGAATCAACAATCTAGGCAACAACTTCCAAGTTTGGCGCGCTAGACTCAATTTATCATTTAGTATCTACGTTATAACTGGAGGTATATATAAATTCATTGTTCAATTAAGCTTGTTTACGTGCAGGAGTCTATAGAATTTTTTCAGATTTTTAATTTATCAATTTTTTTAAATTTTATTTTTAGTTAAATGTTTAATTATATGTAATTAATTTCTATTGATCGAGATAATAAAAAATAGAAAAATTGGATTTTTTTTCCATAGAAATTAACTTCAATGTAAAAATAAATCAAATTTAGCCCACATTTCTATTGTGGTCATGGACCTTTAACTAGGCTAAATAAAACTAAAGAATTTTTTACTTGTTAAATGTATTATTTCGAATTTTAATTTTAGCAATGATTTGTTAGTAATACAGACCTACTTACTGATAAACACATATTTTATAATTTATGAAAAAAATTCATAGATAATGCATAGACTATGACATTCGGGGCAAAACTTAGATACCAATTAACTTTTTAAATGATCAATACGCATATTGCTGTAATTAAATTTCATTTAATTTTAAAATATAAATTTGTATTTATAAAAAATAAATTTTGTATTTAATTACAGGTACTTTACTAACTCTTGGAACATTCTTATTGAGTGGACTATTGATTGTCATAGGGTTCGTTGCTGTTGCTTTTAGTGCTTTTATTGCTGCTACGTGGTTGATATTATATAAAACTTTGAATTCGCTAAAAGAAAACTCGAAAAAATATGTCAGTTCTGATTATCAAGAATGGAGAGCCGAAGCAAAAGAGTCATCTTGAGGATACGATTCATTCAAAAATATAAATTTCTATTAAATTAGATTATTTTTATACTTTTGGATATATAAATTTGTATGTTGTGTCAGTAATGAAGTTATTAAATATTTTTTTGTTTTATCGGATTTAAAATTAAAAGTAATTCTTTAATATCTCTTGTTGGTATTAAATAAAGTTATGTGACACTCATTAATTCAGTCAAAAATTATTGCAATTTAAATATCATAAACTGTTGCAAGTTTATTTTTTTTAAAAATTGTAAAATAAGAAACTAAAAAAATTGTTGAACAAATAGTCATTTTTTTTCATTAAAAATTTTGTATAAAAAAAATTGAATTTATGTTATTAAATTGTTAATAGATGGCGCCTTAGATTCTGTTGGACGTTTTCGTATTGATCTTTGCTTTTGACATTTTTTTGTTCTTCTTAAACCTTTTTTTCGAAAGAGTGTGGTAAATTTAAAAAATAAACTTTAATTAATTGAAACTGATTCAAAAGCATTTTTTTTTGATTGAGAAAAAAATTTAATTTTTTAAATAAACTTATTAAGAAATTTGTAATAAACTCATTAACAAAACATCACTACAAATTACTAAACATGTCATGATTTTATGACATGTTTAAATAATCCATGGCAGAAAATTTATGGCATTAAAAATTTATGTAATTGCTTGAAAACTTTAATTTATTAAATCAGGAAATTCTTACCAAAAGCGCATAAATTTTCTTCTTTAACTGTTTTGGAACTTTAACACTTGTTTGTTGTTCTTACAGCAAGAATTATCTTAATTTTAAAAACTTGTTACATTTTATTATCAGCCGTAAACATCATAAAATCATATGACCAATTAAATATCTTTTTCTAAACCGTATAAAAAAGAATTGTACTTTTGCCTAAAGTCATCAAACTTAAAATTTCAAGTTTGATGACATTGTCGATCATGCAAACCTTTGAAAAGAACTCGTTTACTATTACCATTATCGATTAAAATCGAAGCTCAGTGATTCATCACAAATGAAAAGACTAATAAGTTCTAAGAAACAGTTACAACAATAAACATCTTGTCAATTAAACCAGTTAAAAACACGTGCTCCATAAGTAAATCACTCTTGACAACTTTATATTAACTTTAACTTTTATTTAATAGTTTGTTCTCATTTTTTCATTCATTTAATTACATTTTGCATCCTGTTTGATAAAAATCAAGTAATAACCATCTAAACCAGCAAAACTAGTAAAATAAGTTTTTAACAAGTCGGTCGGTTTTTTTATTGGAAAAAGTAAAAAAAAATTGTTTAAAGTTCACATAAAGTTCTTTAACCACAGTGCAACTAACACTTTAATTTATCAATTTCCAAGCCCAAGTAGATATTTCTATTTTAAAAAAAGTGAACGGAATTGGAAATAATTGCATAACTCGTCACTAGATGTCGGGAGAAATAAAGTTTTGAAGCGAGTTTAAAGTGTACATCGACTCATACATGATCAACGATTAGCCAATGTAAAGGATGGCGGGTGCTGACGCGACCAATCCGGTGGGGCGTATTATATACTACCACGAGCCGAATTGGTGCGATCAAACCGTGTGTGCGCATCCTGCCCTTCCCTCCCCCTTCCCTTCCATTCGTGCAACGGGCTGGCAACCTATAAATCGGACAGCCGCTTTTTTGCACCGGCTGTCACTTGGGGAATAGAGCTGCTAGCAACTGTCGTGCACGAATCATCCAGAGTGTAAGATGGTGCGAGGCGGTGTCGCAGCCTCCACTGCCGCAGCAATGTTGCTGCTGCTGACCGCCGCCGCCTCCACCTCCTCCGCCGCCGAGCCCGAGCCATCCAAGTGTCCGCATTGCTCGCACGCGGCTTCTGAACAAAACCGGCAGAGTGCTGATGCGTTGAGACTCGAAGCTATCAAACAGCAGATTTTAAGCAAGTTGGGACTGCGTCAAAAGCCCAACATAACGTGGAACATACCACGTGAAGTGATCTTGCAGACTCTATGGCGCGCCGATGGCGTACGTCAGCTGCTTCTGGAACCGGGGTCGACGCCTCCGCAGCCCGAGACGGACGATTATTACGCGCGCACCGCCGAGATCATTACTTTCGCCGAGCGAGGTGAGTCTGGAAGGGAGGGGCTTTCGGTTTCTCCACGTGCATCACACACGTGTTACTTCTTTTTACCATATGCTTATTTCTACTAAATTTAAAATGCAAATTCCTTTTAACTACTGTGGTTCAGTGCAACTCAACAGCTTTATTTTATTTCTACACTTTTTTAATTAACTCAGATTCTGGCTTTAAACTTTGGATGAAATGTGAGTGTGGCATTCCTGCAATGCTTTGAGTTAAGCTCTTTTTTTGTTCGCAAAATGTGACCAGCCTGAGAAATAATCTTGCTGGATTCTTTTTTTAAATATTTAATACCATATAGTTATGTGATTTCACATTTCATAAGTATAGATATTTCAAGTATAAATAAGAGTTTAAAAAATAACTAGAAAAAAATATTTTTATTTTATTGTTTTGCATACGAGGCGATTTTGACTTATTAATTTCATAAATTGAAATTCTTTCCACTTTGCAAACTCACATTTATATGATAGTGATAAAAAGGATAAAGAAAGAAAAGAAAAAAATTTAGAATTAATGATACAAATATCATAACTTAAAAGATGTTGTCGCAAAAGTGTTTTTTTTAACAAAATTTGTAAAATATTTTACACGAGTTTAGCTTTTTAATATTTATTCAGTACTTGGACATGATATACGATGGTTTTAGTTTTATAAAATGCACTGCTATGTCAGCTTTATTTTCATTCAACCCTTACAAAATTTTCTCCCACTGGTATTGGTGTAAGGTTTGAATGGTGCAAAGACTCTATGGTCAGTTCAAGTTCTGTAACGTGGTAGGTCCAGCTTGGACACTTTCCCTCTATACAAGTCGTGGGTCAAAGGTGAGCGTGATCTTTGAGACCTGTCCACTATGTGCACCGATGGTCCTGTTTGGCCCGTCACCGTATAAAGGGCTTTTGGGACCATCTCCCACTAAGTGGACACAACATAGGACACTCAAAAGCACCTCATTTCAATGTCTCAACCCTCGGAAATTTGCAGTTTACTTCATTTTTCCCCTCCAAAAAAACTTTTCCAATCGACTTTAACGCATACAAGTTGGTCACCGTGTCACCGGGTCGCAGCACCCCTTCTTCCACCCCCTTACAAGCTTCTACCCTCCCTTTTTCTTCCATTTCCCAGCATCCTCTCGATTGCGGGGCAAAACTCTGGCCTCGAACTCCTCCTTTGCCATAAATCAGAAAACTCACCATCCACCCCCGATTGTAAGGCAAGGCCACTGCCCCCGCTAGACGTCACACAAACTGTTCAAACTCTGCACTGTTGCCAGGTGACATTAGGCAGCGGATCTTCCTAATTGACAAATGACCTTGACCCATTCCCACTGTGCAATTACAGCCGCATTTATTTTTACTTATATTTTTCCAATAATGTTTTGTTGCGTGTATGTGCTGCTCAACTCCCCGCTGTTATTAAATGTGAGGGCCATAGATTCCCTTAGATTTGATATATTCGCTAGGGATGATTTCAGGTCATCATCGTCTATAAGAGCTAAGTTTTTTCTGCTAGTAAAGCAACTGGTACTTGCAGATTAAAACTGGTTAATGACGTGCTGGGAAATAGGAAAAAGGAAGCATTGAAATTTCTCAAACCTGATGCATTGTTTGTTATAAAATTATAACCTATAAACTGTATGCGAAGAAAAAATATAAAGGATTCAATGTGATAAAAGAACTTTTTTATAATTGCATAACAGTCAATAGCGAGACTACATAATTATATTATACACTAATATTGTAAGAGAAATTTTAGAAAATATATTCTTCATTTTTTTCTTTTAATTTTTATAAATAATTAATATTGATCAGAGTACTTTGTTCGTGAGTTTGGGGTTCGTATAGTCTCAGAATTAGGTAATTCAGTTTTTATTGAAAGAAAAAAGTAGAGTGAAGTAGACTATAGGACTAAGCTATTCCCCCAAAAAGTGTGCAAACAATTGGCTCTTTGCCATCACCATATTTTTGGCGGAAGTTTCTGCAGAGTTTACTTACTCGTAAATAAAATCGTGAGTTCAGAAATATAAAAGAAAAAGGAACAAAGAATTGATTATTCATGCAAATTTGAAACGAAAGAAATGACAACTTTTAATAACATTAAGTGGCGATAATATTCGAAATTCTTTCTTTTAAGTTTCTAATGAAAAGAATAAAATTTACATTTTAGCTGAATCTAATTTTCATTCCATAATCGTTGACAATCAAATGAAAAGTTTCAGAAAGAAAAAATTTTACATTCCGAATTTTTATCTATAAATATATTGATTACTTTTCCGAGTCTGTATTTACGTCATGTCTCCACATACTCCGATGATTTGCCAGTAAAAGAAAGAATGGGAAAAAACGTCTTTTAAGAATCCATCCACGAATTCAAACTTTTAACGCACGAAACACTACGAGAACGAGCAAAAGATGGCAATTGGCCAAAAAAAATCTTAAAACAAGAAAGAATCTCAATATTTGAAATTCGTTTCTTTCCTCTTCTTCTCAATTTGAGTTTTTTTTTTTTTCTCTTTTTTTTTATCCTTTTACAGCGGATAAAGCCAACACCAATGACAGGGTGTGAAGCACTCGTACAACCCTCATCCCTTCACCCACGGGAGGGATAAAAAAAATTCACCCTCCCACTGGCGACCCCCAACAACCGTGCACTTGTTCTGGAGCTGTATAACCCCCATCTGCTCTCTCTCCCTCTTCCCGTTACCTTCACCAACACCATCCTAGCACTCCACACCCCCTTAGAAAGGAGGTGGGGGTATAAAAACGGGGTAGGGGAAAAAGGGCTTCTCCCACGGGCTCTGAAGTAACTGGTTTTATGAACTAACCCCCAACGATGCTCTAGCGAGTGTCAAATTTTTTTCATAAGAAACCTCGTTTGGGGTTTGATGGATTCCTATAGAAGGGATGCATACACCTGAGCTAAGTTAGAGGTCATTTATGAATGTGACTTTGTGAATAGGGGCTTCGGTTGGTGAGGGTGGTTTATAATAGAATTTTTTTATACTGTTGGAACTTTTTTTTTTGTATAAAAAATGCATAACCATTTTTCTTTTTTTTTTTCTTTCCATTTTTCCTTCTTTTTTCTCCCCTTACCGCAGTAAAGCGAGGATTAAAATAGTTCAGTTAGAAAATTCAAAAAAGGGGGGAATAAAAGTTTGATACAATTGTCGCTGATTTTCCACGTTATTAACAGATGTTTTTCTTTTTTTTTTCAATTTGTTGATAAATAGGTGGCACCCTAAACGGACAGACTCTACTTGAATTCTCCAATAGCCATGACAATCCTCATAGTCTTCGAGTGAAGGGCGCTACCTTATGGGTGCAGCTGCGATTCCGGTCTCCATTAGTGCGTCAATTTCGCCATCTATTCCAAGACCGTAAAGTGACTTTGTACGTGTTTAGAGCCCATAGAGTGGGTGGACAAAATTCTACTAAAGACGATTCTCACGCCTTAGGCAGCGCTTCTCGCTACAATCTCGATCTGCTAACGTCGTCGCGGGTGAGTTTCAAGCACGTCGGCTGGAAGAAACTCGACTTGCAGGACGCAGTTCAGCGATGGTTTTCAGGACCGTTGGGTTCTAAATTCACGGTCCTCATCGATTGCTCGGGCTGCGGCTCGCTCGTCGAGCCCATCGTTTTCGAAGCGGCTCCGGATGCCGATGGTGGCGCTACGACCACCACCGCCGCTTCAAGAGGTCTTCGTCCGTTTTTGGCAATCGTGACGGAACCCGTGCCGCAACACCGCATTCGTCGTCGAGCTTTGGAATGCGACAGTAAAACAACTCAGTGCTGTAAGCAGTCGCTCTACGTGAGCTTCAGAATTTTAGAGTGGGATGATTGGATCATTGCCCCACAGGGCTACTACGCCAACTACTGTATGGGCGACTGTGCTCGTCGAGGGCGAACACCGGACACATTCTCAAGCTTCCACACGCACGTGATTGAGGAGTACAAGAACCGAAACCCTTACGCAGTTATCCAACAGTGCTGTGCGCCTACCAAATTGGCACCCATGTCGCTCATTTACTTCGACCAGGATTCCAATATTATAAAGACTGACCTTCCTAATATGATTGTCGACGAGTGTGGTTGTGCCTAGAAACTAAAATTAAATAGAAATTAAAAAAAAAGTTTTTTTATTGTCCTGCCACGCTCTTCTCTAGTGAATCTTCCATGACGAGTTGATTCTATGTGGAACTTCTGTGATTAAGGCAATCCCGCTACCATAGCCTCGGGGCCGGGTCAGAAGGAAGAAGAAGCCTTGACTTGGAGGCGTTGACCCTTTGTGATAGACTCTCGAAACCCGAATGATCGGGCGTTGGTCAAAATGCCGTTTATAAATTAGTTGGATTTTAATATTGATACGTAAACAATAGAGGTTTTGTTTTAGTTTTAAAAATATTTTAATGTGTTTATATTTTTGTTTTTGCTTTTATTTATATTTATTTTTTTTTTTTTTTATTAATTTAAACGGCGTAAATATTCAGCTACGGTATTTTGTGAAAAGATGTTTAAAAAAATATTGAAATTTTTTGTTTAAATTTATTGCAACTTAATCCATATATTGTATTACTTAAGATTTGTTCTTGATATTATGCGATGACTAGGTATAAAAACTAATAATTATTTCACTATAATGTTAATTTATTCTTTTCATTGTAATTAATTATACGTTATTTTGACCAACATTCGATTTACGGTTGTTAAACCCGCCGCCGATCGTGTTCAACTGATTCAGACTTTAGAGTTAAAAAAATAAAATTAATTAATGAAAAGACAAATATAAAAATTGGAAAAGACGAAGGCTATCGTCAAATTGATGTGTTTACTTAGTAACTAAATGAACCGCTTTTATTTCTCCACCGTGTCCGAGCTTAATTTAGTATTTAAAAAATCAGTGCCTGAAACGAGGCTGCAACTCAATGTGACGTCACAAGGAGATTGAAATTTCAGTATAGTAGTAGTAATTATCAAATAATAATTTAAATTAAAATGCAAATGATTAATGAGAAGACTTTTTCATAACATTTTCTAGTTATTATATAAATTTGTTTTTTAAACTTTAGATCTCATATGTCTATAAACGTTAAATTTTTTATTTAAAAAACTCATTTTTCATCTCCTTGGATGCTTCATTTTCAGCTAAGATGGTGCTATTGTATGAATAAAACCCGCTCCAAAGGACACAAATGTAAACTGTGAGGAGAATGTTTTGTATATGTATTTCCAGCTTAAAAAAACTAGATAAAAAGAGCTGCCAAATTGTGCGAGATTTTCTTGTTAAAGTTGTTGTATCCGAACCGTAGGTTTGTCTGTGAACTTGTTTCTTAAAGGGGAAAACAACTGATTAGATAAGAACACAGAAAAAAGATGCAAACGTCTTAATCGATGAACTTAAATTTATAAATTTTATATCATTAATTATAATAATTTCATTTTAAAATTCATTATTTGTTTTCTTTAAATGAAAACTAAAAAAATCATGTTGCACTCATTGTAAAACTCGCATTTTAAAAGTGTATTTTTCGGACAATTTATGTGTTGTAAAAAACGAGGTCGAACATTATACACTATTCGAACTTTAACAGCGTGTTTAAGAGAACAACTAAAATTACTGACATTAGATAATGTTTTTGTTATTTTATTGATTTCAAGTGAAATTTCTTTTCACTTGAAAAAAAAAATGAGACTGTTTGCCAACAAACAATAAAGAAAAAAAAATTAAAATGTAGAGGCTAAAAAAGATATATCTCTTTCCTGTTTTTGAGGCACAAGCTGGCAGCATTTTGGTTACCAAAAAAAATACATATAGCAAAGGCTACATATGTGATATATGCAAACTAACAGTAAAATAAAATAAATTAATTCAGTGTGATCGATTATATAGTATACTATAACTGTTAATTGCATTATGCTAAACTGAGAAGTAATAAATGATCTGTGCTCTTATCTGATCGGTGAGATATGCAAAAAGTGACTAACTTAAAGTATTTCTAATTTATATTCAACTAAAGAAAACTTTTTTATATGACTGCAAATGTTTCTTTTATTATAAATTTGCAAGTATAAAAAAAAATCACTTAATGTTGTGTGTACAACATTAAAAAAATGCAAGGTTATAAAGAGAAAATACCATTAGATTTTCACTACAGTCTTCCTCATCTTAAAATAATGGGACTGTTTAATTTAATTACTCAATCCATCGATTTGTCTGTCCATATACATTCAGAATAAAATATAAAAGTATCTTAACTAGTCCCCCACTTAAACAAGAAATTGATTCTAAGGAAGACTTAAAAAATGCAGTTTTTTGAAAATATCCCTGTATATTTAATTTTTTGTTACTATAGGTATGTTGCCAGGAGATATACGATGAACACAATTGTGTTTAGAAAGTTGTTTTTTTTTTACGCAAAATGTTCAACAAAGAATATTTGGATCACATGTTTTTTTAAAGACCACTTATTGTAATGTAAGAAATTTTCAGAGCTATTAAAGTGCATGTTTTATCAATAAAAAAAATATTATGTAATTTATTTATCGTCAAACCCCATTTTCTTATTTTTCAAAGTTTTTTTTTTATTCACCGCA
>JAQFZU010001866.1:0-11417 GCA_034696185.1 Henia vesuviana | reverse complement strand
CCATTTGCAATTTTTATAAGGTAAGCTGTTTTATTGGCTCCCTTATTTTATAACATAGCGTTAAAAAGGAGCCTTTTCCTTATGCTTATGACCTATCCTTATGGTTATAATTGGTTATAAGCATAAGGATGACTATAAGGTAAGGAAAATGTGTGTCCGCAAACTCACTATTAAAATAAATTTTATGATTATAACATGACATTTTAAGATCATAAAATAAAATTCAGAAACTTTGATGATTTAAATAGTCGTTTTAAGTGTGCAGCATGGAAAAGCTACAATTTTGTTGATGTTTTGTCTTGTGTATTGAATAAAAAAGTGCTCTCGAATTTAAGCTGCAGCTTCCATATGAAAATCCCCACCAATAATTGTTATCTGTCGCTCCTACACTGTAAAAATAAAGGTGTAAAGGTGTTCAAATAGAGACAATTTACCCTAGACCTGCTGTCTTAGCCTGTGATTGGTTGAATATAAATTTTTCATATCTTGGACAAACAATCTCATTTTTGCTATAGTACAGGCACTGTTGGTGCTTAAAAGGTTTCAGTTTAAGTCTTATTTATTTACTGTAATAAAAATATATGATTAAAACTACTTTTTATTTCATTACAAATTCCTCAGTCGCTGTTTGTGACATCACACCTCTATAAACTTGAATAATCAACAGAATTTGGTCTGAATTGAATTGCAGATTTTAGTTTTGTTATTTATTTTAACATTAATAAATGTTTTGAATCATTTTAAATCATGATATAAATCTGGGCCATGTAGAATCTGCTCTTCTGATTGATTTTTTTAATCTGCTGCTATGAATTGTTTCTACAACTGTGATGGATTTTCCACCAATCTTTCAGGTGCTATTGCGTGAATTATCCGCTTCTCCTTCTATTACTTGTGCTTTCCATCTCTTTGCTCACACTTGCTAATTAATTACTCATTTATCTTAATGAACTAATTAATAACCTTTAATTCTACAAACTACATTTTAACATTTTACATATTGAACATATAACGAAGTAAGAATGTATTTGGAAAAAGCTCATTGCTCGCATCTCAACATCGTCCTTATATAGCCTCTGTGGCTCCGCCTTCTCGCTCTCATTTGTTCTTCGCGTCTTTGTCATTTCTATCTATTGATTACATTTTGAAACTTATAATTAAGATTAACAAAGAAAACAATTACATCACAACAACAATTATTAATATACAACAACTTAATTCAAAGAGAAAAAAAATTATTTTAAGTATAAGAATTACATTTAATATAAATTGAAATAATAATTCATAAGTGCTTTTTCTTATTTGGGAATAGTCTGATTGTGAAATATAATAGCAGATGCTACAGAAGTTTTGAATTAAAATACAACAAATTGTGGAGGATAATTTATAGATAAATGAATAAAATCAGTTTTTGCTAAGACCTTAACATTAGCAAGTGAATAGAGTATTAAAACTAATGCATCAGATTAACTGAGTTGATAAATAACAAGAAATTTGTTTTTAGGCATAGTATTCCACGAGAGAAAAAATTGAAAGGCCTGTCATAATACCAATAATACCTCCAACGCTACACAATAATTTTTCAAAAGTAACTTCTCTTACTTCCTTAATTATTTCACGTATATTATTTGTAATTTTATAATGAAATACATGAATAACTTGATAGTTTTGTGGATTGTTAGCTTGTAATAATGTAGGTATCTGTATTGTTTCTTCACAGTGGAGCTTGCAGTGACAGTCTCTGTTAGGATTTGTTTGAAATTGGCTCTTGAGATATGTTGTCCATGTTCTTTTGGCACTTTCAACAGTTGTGCAAAGTGGTAAATGGTTCATTTCCATGAATGGTAATCTTGTTAAATTTTAGCAATTTTAAATGTGTAGCTAAACTCATTAATTTAAGATTTTTAAAAATTTTATTATTATTTTTATAATAATAAATGCTGAGATTATTGTATTGAGCCAGCCCTGCTTGTGCTAGTCTTAATGCAATAATTTCAAATTTTTTTACGATGACTCGTATAAGATTCTATTTCTTTTACCAACTATCAAAGCTAATATGGTACCGTTTTGTCTAACACACATTGTCCCATTTATAGCTTTCCAGATGATCCCATTCCACAATAAAATTAAATTTTTACTAATTTTCAGACTTACAACTAGAGTTTAATAGCCAAAAATTACAGATTTCTCTTTGTACCTGATGAAAGGTTTTTGCATCAATATTTACCTACAGTGATGTGCCAAGCAAAGGGTTACTTATCTACCTACCTACTTGTATAGTTGAATTAAATTTACTGAAAACATACCTGCAATTCACTTGATGCATTTTAAATTTCATACTGTAACATTTTTGTTCGCATCCAGAGACTTCTTCATTCTATCCACAAGATTGTTTTGGAGTATTCAAACGAACAAACTAAAAGCGAATAAAATTGAACGTCTGCTTACATACACTATGTATTACTTACTGATTGACGAGAAATATCAACAATTTGCGTAATTGTACTTGCAAAATATATATATTTTGGATGGAAATACTGATTTCGTTGTAAAATAAATTGCTGCAATTATTTAATGTAATTTAATGTAACTGCTTTTTACATCAAACAAATCTATCTCACTTCCTGATAATTATTGCACTCTCGCATTGTTGGTTTTGAGCATAAATTCACTATTGTTAATTTATTTTTATTTACTGAAAATTTCCCATTGTCTGCAGATATATGAGAATATAGAAAAAAATTATTTAAATATTTTTTTGTAATTACTTTTTTCAAATTTAGTACAAATTCCAAATGGTGTCGATATATCAGACATATTATCCACATTCAATTCTAAAATTTGTTTAAAATTATAAAGAATTTCTCTACGGTTCTTAGATTGGAAATCAAAGCAACTGAGTGTACTCGAATCATCCCATAATTTAGTTGTCTCATTAGCATATTCAGATGAGCTATGAAGGAAATCATAAAGTCTATATTTGCATCTCTGCAGCAGATTCTTACTCAGTTTCTGAGACAAACTGAGTTTTGCTTCATAAATGTTTTTGTTGTCCAGACATAAAATAATGACTGGAAATTCGATAATATTATCTCTTTTGATCATAACAGTTTTCAATATTGGATAGTCAAAGAAAGAATCAATTACATTGTAAATCAAATATGATAAATTAATTAAAAGCAAAATAATTGGTATTTTAAAATAGAATTTTTGTTTTTTTTTTGTTTCTTTAGTGTTTTCCAAAGTTTTTTGAATTTTCATTTTAACTATTTTATTCTTGCTTTTTTTCTTAATCACAAAAAGGAGTCTACAATAATAAACAAATATTTCTGCTAACGATAAACAAGAAATTCCAAAGTACAATCCCAAATTGCCACCAATATCACAAAGCAATGCAATTATGTTGTAGGACAGATATTCTTTCATAGTACGGATGATAAAGTCTGTCACAGAAATTTGTAATGCTGCATAATAAACATCATTTCTATCGTTGAACTTGTGTTGTTCTGAATTGTATATTATATTTAATGAGGTTACGTCGCACAAAGTTTTGCATTCGCAGGACTTTGTTTCGTTGAACGAATTCCATTTTCTGTACTCAAAGTACACTGTCATGTTATCTTTACATTTTGGTAGATTTCTTGCTTCGTAAAATGGGTATCTTTGAAAAAGGAATTTAGTTAATTAGTTTGTTTAATGTATTTTCTTCAGAAATATTAACCTGCAACTGTACTGTTTCACTATGCAATTACGAAGACAAGTGTTGTAATTATTGTCACATGGATGTTTTTTTGTGGATATAAAATTGTACTTAAATTAAAGTTAATTGGTAATTAAATTCTTTGCATTTTCTATTATTACAATATCTTACATTTTTAATGGTGAATAACGTATTATGCTTCTGAAGGGCATCAAACGATTCTGTTGTTTCTGCTAATTCGTGTATGTTTGATGACATACTTACGAAAACCTCAAGAAATTATTACATTTGATTATTGTTTTAAATTATTATGAAAATTTATGTAATTTATTACTCATTTACTATCTTATTTTTCTACATATTTTCCTAATGTTTTTATATTGATATATTAATATAAAATTTTTATGTTGACTTGCAACAATCTTATTTTATCATTAGCTGCGTTCAAAGCCCTTTAACTTATGTGACTTACTAAAAGTCGTATAAGTCATCTTTTACAATCGGAAATATCATATTTGTGTCATTTTTTTAAAATGCAAGGCTCTAAAAGTTGCATTATAAAAATCTTAAATTTGCGACTTATCCTTTTCTTTTTGCAACTCTTAATAGTGCATTTTACAATGGCTTTTCTAAACGTGTTGACGAAAAAAATGACTTTTAGCAAATTCTAAGTCACTAAAAATAAAAAATGATATAACTAAAAGGGAATTTTAAGCTTTGAACACAGCTATTGCACATACAATTTATTTACTTACTCGCATAAGTGTCGAAAAGGATGGGAATTTAGTCATGATTTCCATTTTATAATCATTATCGCCATGTGGAACACGAACATCTGAGTTAAATATCACAAAGTTCGTAATAATGTAGTAATATGCGATAGAAAAAGTATTATAGAAATAAAATATCTAATGTGATTTAAATTTCTAATTAAAGAAATTATAAAAACGATTTTATCTGCCATTTAGGAATGTTTCCAGGGAAGAAAAAATAGATGCTCGCTTGACTAGTTGTTGCTGTGTTTCAATTTTAACTTAATTAATATTTTAATAATAATATTGACTTACCGGTAGAAATCTGGGCAGCAGAATGTTGAACGGTATCACAAATTTTAATTGTCAAATTTTGATGAGTTTTTTTCTGAATAAATTTGTTTTCACACAAAATTAAAATTTTTTATAAATATTAAGTCAAACAAGACTCACATGACTTATAAATGCCTCGATGATATAACTAGTTGCTCTTAAGTATTCTAAGACTGGTTCGGTATAATTATAATTACAGTCTACAAGAGATGTGCGGCAGTTGTCGTACTGGTACACCGTAGCATTATGGTTTATTAAGAAATCCATAGCTTCTGCCGTGTGTGATGGATATAGATAAACGTGAGGAAACGAGTAATGAGTGTTCTCCACGAAATGCAAATCAACTGCTGTAGGTTCATCTAGATAATGCATTATTCGTTCTACAGTTTGATAAACACATGCCGAAAAATTAATAACAATCAACACAAAAAATGTGAAAGAAATTGTTTTTTGTTTTTTTGCTATTTTTCTTAAAGATTTCATTATTGAAGGTATTAGCGTTTTTTCGAGTATTATATCTTTGATGATGGCTTGTATTTTCTTCTTACAACGTTTATTAATTAAGTTAATCGATTGGTTTTTATTACGTGACTGCATAATTAGTTTTTTGGATGTCTTATTCTAGATGATAAATTGCCATTCAATCTTTGCATCAACTAATGAAAATAAATTAAAATTATTAAATTTATAAGAATCATATTTAGTATTTATAAACAATCATAAATGAAATTTTATGTACATGTTTTTATTAACAATAATTTTCATTGTTACTACCTAGTCTGTCATGCCTCACAGTTAAAGAATTACGGGAAAAAGGCATTAGGCTTGAAGAGGCAATTTTATTTAACACGAAAAGAAATAGACAAGTTGTAAAACTTGTACAATTACTGAAATGAAATGACAAAGCAGACAATTCCAAAAGTGCAGATAGAAGGAAAACTAATAAAAAGGACAGATCACAAATTGATTTGACAGGTGTTGTGGTGATCCGAGGGTCTCACTGTCAATAGTTGGTAAAAAACAGTGAGTTCTGTTTGCTTCTCATTATCCTTGTCGAGTCACTCACTAGCCTTCGCCACGAGGCTAAAACCGACTTGCTTGTGATGGGGGTTTTACAGTGAACCGATAATTGTTGACTTTTAAGAAATAGGATTTGACAGCCAACTGTTTTAGCACAGCTTGCTGAAAGAGTGAATTTTGTTTGAGATCAACTTTTGAGTTGATCTTAACGCTCGAATTCGCACATCGCGAATTTGCGCATTTTTTGCGGTTTAGGCGCCATCTTGCTGAGATTTGCTCAGTGGGATACTGTCACCGAGTTGCTTATATTTGAGCGTCACAGCCTTTGCGAGAGAGTACTCGCTTAATTCAGGAGAATATACCTGAATTGTTGTTTTGAGAGTTATAACTTATTGTTTTGTATATTTTTGGCCATTTCTGTGACTAAGTCGCCAAGTATCGCACATCATAGTCATGTTCCAACCTGGGAACCGTGTTATCTGCTTTGTTTTATTTTGCAAATCATTATATTTTGCGTGCATTCCAACAACGAATCTTCGAGTAGAAGAATTCGTTGCCACCTCAAGATTGACGACAACAAGAAGTTATTGTCAACATCACCTCGTCATTTTATTTCAGTTACTGATTTCTTTTGTATTGTTCAGTCAGAACAACTGATCGCACTGCGGTCACCTTTATTTTGAAAAAATATTGCATGGCTATTTCAAACGCAAAATTGTGTTTTTACTTTATTAAATTATTATCTCTAGACTTAAACACCCGAACACGACAGTGTCAGTATTGTTACATTGGGTTTCTGCAAAGTGGCTTAGTGGTTGATTGTTGTCTAGGAATTGTTTAATTCCTACATAACTACTGCCTGGCACTTGTCTTCTCAACGTCATCTTCGACACTTGATGGGTTTTTTCGCTCCTTGATGAGGTCGGGTAATCTCATCATGAAACCATATATTAGGACATATTCTACTAATGGATTCATATGGTAGCCATACCTAAACACAACTCCCATGCGACCACCCAGGGCTGCCACAATGCGCCACTACCCTCGTCACTGGCCAGTTAAAACTACTTTTTACTACAATTGGAACATTAATTGGGTTGTTTTAAATTACCTTTGTTGATGTTTCGATTGTAGTAAAGAGTTGTTTACTACTCTTTACTACAATGTACAAGAGTTATGTAGGTAACTCGTTCTTGATTAATGAAAACATTCTTGGCAAATGCTTTCGTGGTAGTTCGTTTTGCGATGGTCCAAGAATTTCACCTCTAGCATCACAATACGAATGCCCCCGTCCGTCCCCATTAATCATTACCTCGGGTTCCGAAAAATCAACAAAATAGAACCGAAATCTTATTTTATTATTCCATGTTGGGCTATTCAGGCGTGTTTCAATGCCTGCTTGGAGCACTTTAATTTGTTCAAAGTAAAGTGTTCGGTCACCCAAAACTCGGAGAAGAGTATTGAGGGATGAACTGGCTGAGCTTGGCTCCAAAGCTGGCAGTAAGATTGTCTGCGAAGGATGAATCACCGGTCCGGACACGTTGATTCCTTCAGTGTAGCGTGCATGCGGCCCCAGACATCTAGGGGCATCACAGACCTGTTATTGCTCAATCTCATGAGGCTTAGCGCCTCTTGCCTTTTTAAGAAGCATAAGACTCCAGGCTAGAAACTCCAGCCTGGAGTCTCTAGCCTACATAACTCTTGTACATACAATGAAACAAGCAGCAAAGCAGGAGTAGCTATGTTAAGTTCTCTTCTTCAGAGAGGCAAACTTCCAAGCCCTAGCCTTTACGTATTCTCCCTGTTGGTACATCATCAAGAGGTTTCTTTTCCTTGCCAACAATTGGTTCTGGGGTTCCGGTTGTTGTTTTTTATTTAGTTTTTATTTGGTTTGTTATTTTTTTTTAAATTTTATTTTAATTGTGCTGTGGTGTCCTCTTGTTGCAAGGCATTGCTGAGTCGTTCCTGGTTTCCATTCCAGCATGTTGTGTATGGTCGTGGTTGCTGCTGGCAATGTTAAGCAAAACACTACACTACTATCTCTTCATTTTCTTATCCATGTTGATTTTGTTCACTGCTCTAATCAATGATTTTGAAATTTTAATGTACACTTATCCCCCGATTTACACGAAAGATAGGTTCTGCACAAAACCGTGTAAATTAAAATCTTGGATTTTGCTAAGTAAAATCGTGTAAAACGAAAATAACCTTAAAATGTGCATGATTCAGTCATTTATTTAAGTAAAACAAAAGTAAGACATCTTAGAAAACTTAAAATTATACTTAGTTTATAAAACAACAAACATATGAATGTAATATAACATATTTAATTTATTTTACATTAGGAACAAAGAAGACAAAAACAAAAAAACCGTTAAAAATTAATTATAAGTTTAATCACTGTCATCACTTTCATGTACTATCAGTCTTTTCATTCTGATAGGTATGATGTCACTTTGATCACTTGAGCTTTCTTGATGCGATTCTGGCTCAATCTGTTAATTTATAAACCGTGTAAAAGCAAAATCGTGTAAAACAAGTGTGTTATTATATTATTTAAATACAACAAATGATAATTATAAAAGTAATGATTGTTTGCAGCTATTTCAGAAAACTAATGTTAGTAACTTTGACAGTAACCAACAACATTTCAAATGCAGTATCAAACATTTATTTTTAATATTTTTGATTGTATTGCAGTTTTTGTGACCACTAGTTTTAAGTTGACGAGTCCACACCCATCTATCCATTTTGTTCTGAGCAAAAGTACCTTATTGAAGAATTAATAATAATAACTTAATTATGATAATTAAATTTTATAATAAGAAATTATGGAAATTTAAAAGAACTTTAGATCAGTTTTATTTTGAAAAAATGCATAATGTTATAAATATAAAATAAAAATGTTTATTTAAATAAACTTAATAAGACTTGATTCCAAACATCACTAATTTAATAATGAAATTTCTTTGCAAGAATATTTTTTATTAAAAGAAAGAAAGAAATATCTCTTAACGCCGCCAGCGGCTACTAAGGCTATACTCGGCGCAACCCAGACTTAACCGAATTCAATGACACAAAAGTCAATCAATTGGATGCAAACAACCCTGCATGAGTTAAAAAGACCAAAGTTCTTCAGAAATCAGCACAACGCCTCAATAGATGAAGCAAAGAAGGCAATGCCTGCAAACCCCAAAGCTGCTGGCGAATTGCAGAATACCTCAAGCAAATCACAAACCACTATTCCAATTCTATTTAAAAAAAAATTATTTACAATTTAATCTAACCTCTTAAAACTGAAATCTAAAATATTAAACGAGAATGCAATACATTATCAGATATAATTTTTCAAACGAATTATTGCAGTTTCAATTACATTAACAAAATGATTAGGTATGTTGATATTGGAATTAAGGGCTATCAGGACCAGTTTCTTTCTGAATTTGCCAAATAATTTGCAGTAAAACTAATAGTGTGGTAGATAGATATTATTCTCTAATTCTCTAAGTAGCTGGTTATAGCTTTAATAGTTTTAATTTTTTTGTGAGATAAACTCTTGTGAATTAAAATTTTGTTAATTATGTCTATTATGATATTGTAAAAGGAAATTAAAAAATAGAAATAAATTTTATTTATTAAATTAATTTAATTAACTTACTGATTTATGATTCTTGGTCTTGATCATCACTTGATCACCCACTAGAACAGGTGTTGGACTAGCACATTCATGGTCAGAACTAACTTTCCTTATAACTTAGCATCCAATTATAGAATAAATGTTTTCATATTTGCTCACTAGAAGGTGCAAACATTGTATGACATGAAATATCACAATATCAATGACAAACTAGAAATTGTATGATTACCATTTGCATTTTCTCACTAATTTTAACAACCTCTGTTGTGATCCCAGAGGGGTAGGCGAATTTATTCGCCTATCACCTTAAATCACGAAAAAGCTAAAAGAAATAAAATGCAAGTTTTATTTGTCACCCTGTGCGATTGAGAATATTCTCGATCCACATTCTTTCCCAGATTAAGGCATCTGGAGAAAGGTTGCTTACCCCAAAAGGTCACGACCCAAATTAGTGGCCCTTTCTCTTTCAAACCAAGAAAAGGGTTTGGCATGGCGGATTACTATGCTTTCGCCGCCAGGAGTATAAGTCTATTTAAGCTCCTGAGGCAGGAAGTCGAGATAATAACTACTCAACACTCACCACCAAACCTCGAACAACCTGCTTTTAGCACTTCGTCAAACTTCACTGTCAAGCCAACAGGAGCGTACAAGGCCCATTGGAGTGATAGAGGATCGACGAGCCAGTCCAGCAAATTCCGAGGACGCTACAGAGCGACGAGCCGCCCTAGACGACAGCCAAAACGTCCGATAGGACTAGAGAACAGCACGGACGCGTGCCGACGCCACCATTCGTAGACCCAACCTTTTCGTAAATATTTCTACCCTTTTCTGTACTGCCCGCCGCCGGCCCAACTGTAAAGTGTATATATTTTTCGGAGCTTTATTCGTCACAATAAAATTTCAGCGTTTACTTGTTTGCCAAAACAATTTGCCTTTTTATTTCGCTATTCACACCAAGTTTTTGCAGTAACCCTGGAGGCACGACACCTCTTGAGAGCATAGTTGAGAATGCCCATTTTATTGCATCTATATTAAAAAGGCAATAGAAGTTTTGTGTCATGAGTGTACAAATTAGAGCAGGAATAAAACTAACGGGAGAGGAAAGTAGAGAAAATTTGATATACAAATTAAAAACATTAAATTAAGTAATTTAAATATTTAATAAAAATTTTGACATAAATTCAATATTTAATTTAATTTAACATTTGAAAAGTAAATTTAATATTTAATTTAAGTTGATAGATAAGAATAAAAAAAATCTATAATGTATGACAAGTGAAAAGTGAATGAAATGTTTCTTCCAGAGGTCTACATGGTAACCAGCCTGCAATTTGGTTGTTCAGGGATTGGTACTGTCAATGCTGGATTATGGTAGGCCCGAGTTAAAAACTGCTCTCGCTTGTCACAGACATACAAAGTAATCAAATTTAATCTTATCTATCCGTAACATGAATGTGTAGATTGTGGTCATGGTCATGAATACTATTGGTTGGGCGTCAATGTCGTCACCACCAAACTGAGAAAATTTAAGATGGATGCCCGATCAAATTGTCCACGATGAATAAACAATTTAAAAACTACTCTAAAAGTGAGTAAATAAATTAATAAATATTAGAAATGGAATCTACGCTATATTTTAGCCCAGATTAGGTAGTTCTTGGCCATGGATGGCTCTATAAATTTAAAACGAATCTTACCATGTCCGAAACGTGTTTCAAACTTTGTAAAATCATAAACAAAGTTTATTTTAGCCATTCACTGTTAAAAACTAATTAATCGGGACCAAAAAAGCACAAAGAATCCGATTTTGCCATTGATTTTTATCTCAAAAGTGTTTAAATTGCTGAAATCAGTTTTTATCAGAAAAATATTTAAATAGCTTAAATTTGCCATTTTAACAAAATGCAAAAAAATCACAAATTATTTTTAAATTCGTGATTTTTTTGCATTTTGTTAAAATGGCAAATTTAAGCTA
>JAQFZU010001865.1:0-11426 GCA_034696185.1 Henia vesuviana | reverse complement strand
CACACAATTGTAAAGTATTATTTAAACCTAAAATTAAATTACCAGTTTTATTAAATACATTCATTTAAACTACAACTGACCTGGACCTTGTACTTACCTGTATGCATGGAGATGTGAATCAAACATTCTTAGGTGCGTGTCGCGGATATTCCGCACGGTTGTTTCGTCGTTCGTGCTCCTGCTGACAAAACTGATGAAATTTTTCCGCACGACCATGCTGCCGCTTGCGCTGGTTCTGTTGACGAAACTGATGGCACTTTGATTTGGAACCCGTGATGCCGAGCATGCGTAACTGGTGCATATGGCTCTGCGTCAACATTGTACTTTGCAAGTCTCTTCACTCAGGGGTGTTCCTCACGCCGTGGAAACAGGCAGAAATAGCCGTCGGAGT
This sequence comes from Henia vesuviana, assembly GCA_034696185.1. Taxonomy (NCBI): domain Eukaryota; kingdom Metazoa; phylum Arthropoda; class Chilopoda; order Geophilomorpha; family Dignathodontidae; genus Henia; species Henia vesuviana. The sequence continues at coordinate 11,035 of JAQFZU010001865.1, read as the reverse complement.
CCATCCATGCTCTTCGAAAAAAGTCATAATAGTTCTTTCACGGTGTTTCCAAAGCCAACCATACTTTTGTTTGCGCAGGTCTTCACATTCGAGACCGGCGTCCCTCCATTCACGCCATGGAGTTTGCGCTCTGGGAGTTCCAGGAAACTCTAGATAAACAAGAAAACATATTAACAAATATTCAAAACAAACACAGTTGAATTTCGAAAATTTCGAAATTGCAGAGAAATTCTCTAAGTTCCACATTTAGTTCGAAGTTCACCAACAGATGGCGTTCGTCGGAATTTTCAACATGTCGTGTGCTTTGATCTCTCGATCTACGCCAACTTCGAAAAACAGTTGTAATTTAATAATTACCACACTTTATGTATGAAATGATGGCTTAATCCGAATAAATTTTCTTAGTTCTATCGATTCCAATCAATAAATTTACTTGTTACTTAATTTTCATCATGCATCCGGTCGAACGCACTCTCGACTTTCGCGAAGTTGCTTTCGGTATGAAAATGTCACTTACTTCATGATAAGTTTATTTTGGTAATTCCAAACAATATTTAATTATCATGCCTTACCTCTGGTAATTCACTTGGACCACTATGTTTACCAGTCTCGGCTTCAATTTCGATTTCATCGTCTGTTTCATCTACGATGATAAATTTGCCTTCATCTTCTTTCATGACTGTCATATCATGAATCGAGAAGTTCACGAAATTATTAATGCGTGTTTAAAATGTTAATAATCCAAAATTCGCCAAAAAAGTATCTTGAAAAAATTGTGTGTTATTGACTCGATAACTTTTCGCGGAATGACGTGAAAATCATTTATACGCGCATGCGCCGTGAAAAGAGGATCTCTATTAATTAAATAGCCTCTCACTCCGCTCATAACGAAGTTCTTATATTTTGATTTATTTTTTATGTTTTATATTTTAGAAATACAATTTCACAAAAAACATTATCGGAATTACCGAATTTATTAAGACCTTCGAAATTAATTCAAGATGCAGTTTTGCAATTCATCATTCGATATTCGATACTTTAATCGAATTTTTCTACTACTTTACCCCTTTTAATGAAGGGGTTAACCCTCCTGGGGCATAATGGATATTGTTGCTTCGATACGGTTGTCGGTGTTTCCGACACTTCTTTCGATGTTTCTGCTGTTTCCACTATTTCTTCCCCCTCTAAAATTTGATTTAACAGTAAAATAGGATTTGAATCGGACGAACTTGGAGTAGGCAAAGGTAAATCAGTAGAATTTTGACGTAATTTGGTAGTCACAACTTGGCTCGTATTTTCAGAAGTTAACGAAGTTGAATCGGAAGATGAAGTTTTATCAACTTGACTCGGCAGCATTATAGTATCAACAGGTGAATTTTCTAAATTGGATTGGAGTTGATCTGAATCCCAAATTTCTTGTGGAAATCCTGGAAAATACGGAACAATGTCCGAAGCATTCACAGATTTATGAATAACATTATCGGAAAGTTTTTTCAGCTGATACGAATTACCACCATGAAGTTTAATAATTTTAAATGGACCTTCGTATTTATCAGCTAAACTAGCTGCAACACCTCGTGCACCATCCGATAAAACATGAGATTTTTTCCAAACCAAGTCATTGACCCGATAATTAGAAAAAGGACTTTTCTTCGATTGTTTGAGTCGATCACGACAATCCAAAATATGGCTCATCATATGCTGGTACGTCTCAAAAATAATTTGTTCTAGATGTTGTACATATAAATGAGGGTCATTAGGATCCACTGCAACAATGGAATCAGGCAGCCTCGGATCCCACGGAACTCGTAATTCACGACCAAAGTTAAGATATGCTGGAGAAAATCCACGAGTTCTCGAAATCGTCGAACGAATAGCAAATGAAATTTCTCGCAGAAATTCGTCCCACCGATTATGGATGTCTGTGAAAATACTCAAACAATACTTGAAATCTCTATTCAGGTGCTCAACAGGGTTGGCCTGAGGATGGTAGGTCAAAGTATGCGATAATTCAATATTAAATTTTTCAGCAAATGATCGATAAATCATGAATACAAATTGCGGACCATTATCAGAAATGATCTTATTGGAAACACCAAAACGCAAAGCAACGTCATAAATACATTCCACAAATTTAGTGGCAGTTGGTTTCCGAAGTGGGAAAACTTCGGGCCAACATGTAGCCACGTCCATAATGACTGAAATATATTGTGAACCATTTTTCGTAGCAGGCTTGGGACCCATTAAATCCACACTCAGAGTACTAAATGGGACATAAGGACCAAGCGAAACGGAATCACAGTCATTCTTATGTCGAGGCTTACAGGCTTGGCATCGTTGACAGCCACGCACGGAACGAGCTACATTGTATCGCATTCGAGGTTAATGATACAGTTGGCGTGCACGGTATAGGGTTCTGTGAAAAATGAATGAACTTCAAAGTATTTCGAACTTTGTGATTTTGGGGTTTTATGGGAAAATTTTAGACTTTCGTAAATGATTGTTTCTAATTAGCTAAAGCTATAAAAATGTATGTAATATGTCGAAAAAATTATATGGTATAATTTTTAAGATGAATTTATAATCGAATTTTATGATACCCTAAATGTTACTTTTTGAGTGTTGCGCATTGAGTGCACTATTTGTCAAATTGTTTAATTCGTTTACTTTCTTTTAAATCTATTATTGGAAAGGTGTTTGGATATATAATTAATGTTTTTCGCTACTTTTAGCACTTAGTTCCATGTATAATTAAAGGCAGCGCATCTGTTTTATGTTTATAAACGATTGTTACGACGAGAGATGGCTCTGGCAAATAATAGGCCTAATCGCCATTTACCTGTGTTATGTAATTTCTATAAATAGCTTTGGGTGGCTGTAACCATCTATTATGGCTACCTGTTCAACTAATGTAATTTAGTAGACCCTGTTGAGCTGGTGATGGGCCAACAGTTGATGTAATTTATGTGCTCCGAAATAAATGTTTTGTTTTAATAATCTAATCTATTACAACTCGTTTTTGGACATCATCAGGGAATTCCTGCAGGTGTATGGACAATTTTAATGTAAGTTTATAATCGAAATACTGAACGAATCGCATATAAACTCGGACGAACGAGTGGCGATAAATAAACGAGAAAAACGAGGGAGACATTTTGAGAACAAAGGACTTAAGTTTTTCGATCTGTAAAACTGACGTTTTTGATATTCAACTCCACATCGCATGCCAAACTGGAATTATGACTACCCACAGGTTCTTGCTACACCCGCATGGCTTGCCAAAGGATGCCCGTGGATAGTCCACAAAATTCGATAAGTCAGAGATTTAGGAATTTCAACTTTGAGTGAACTATCCGCTTCCGTAAGATCATCAACATAAGTTGGATTATGTTTTAGTAATAATCGTTGGTCTAAAAAATAATTTGACGCGTCTTCCGCAAACCTTTCCCTTTCAGTTTTCGTGTGAATCTTTTCTGGGAATTTTTCCTGCTCAAGAAACTCGATCCATTGCAAGCAGAAGGCATCTTTCCGTTGTTCTTGAATAATCTTGTCCCGAGATGGCGCTTCACATCGAGTTTTTCGAGTGACATTCTTTACGAATGAGCGCAAAGCTCGAGTAGGAGCTTTGGGAGCGTAAATTACTCGCAAAACAGGTGAGTTATCATCGTCAAGTCGGCTCATATAGGCACGAGACAAAAATGATCAAAATGCAGTCTCATTAAGGTCTTCTGAAATTTTTTCAGGTAACGAATTAGAATTTTTTAATCGCTATCTCCGAATTGGAGCGCGGCAAAAGGGAAGATAGTCTTCATTGTCCTCAACCGGTTCGGAAGGATCTTTATCAACAGGAGCATGTGATAGTGCGTGTGCAACATGATTATATTTGCCTTGTTTGTATTTAATTTTAATATTGTAGGACATTAATTTCAGCTGCCATCTTGCCAAGCACCCTGATGGTTTTTTTAGCGCCATGAGCCATTTCAAGGCAAGATGGTCAGTTTGCACAGTAAAAGTGGTAAATTCAAGATATTGCCGGAACTTCCGAACCGCCCAGACTACTGCTAGGCACTCTAGCTCTGTAGCAGAATAGTCTTTCTCTGCTTCCTGATTTTTTCTACTGGCAAAAATACATGGATATTCATGTTCAACACCATCTTTGGATTTTCTAAGCTGCATCAGCGCTGCACCTAGGCCAACTCTGCTAGCATCCGTGTGCACGATAAATGGCAACGACATATCGGGTAATTGCATCACATCAGCAGTAATGAGAGCTGATTTTAGCTGCTGAAATGCAGCCTGACACTGCTCAGTTCACAAGTAGGGTTCAGATTTTTTCAATAACGAGGTTAATGGAGCTGCTATTGTTGAGAAGTTAGCAATCAAACGATTGAAAAAATTGGTCATACCAAGGAATCGCTGAATTCCCTTTATATCCGTCAGTGGTGGATATGAACGAATAACTTCCAATTTCTCAAGGTCGGGTTTAATACCGTCCGGGCTGAGAATAAACCCAAGGAATTTAACTTCCTTACGACAAAACTTGTTCTTTTTAGGGTGAATGTGAATCCAGCCTTGGTAACTTTAGTTAGAATTTTTTCTAATGCTAGTAAGTGTTTGTCGAAGTCTTTGGCTGTCGAAATTAATTTGTTGAGATAGGCTCGAACGATCTCATACAATAAATCGATTAAAATCTCCTCAATCAAACGTTGGAATGTCGCTGGGGCATTTACAAGCCCAAACTGCATAACCACAAACGTAAGACGTCCAAAGGGAGAATAAAAAATCGTCTTTTCCTGATTACCCTCTTCGATCTCAATCTGCCAGTAGCCCTTGACTAAATCTAATGTAGAAATCCAATCAAAGGCACCAAGACTATTCACAATGCTCTCGATTGACGGCATTTGAATGGGGTCGATCTCAGTGACAGCATTTGAATGGGGTCGATCTCAGTGACAGCATTTGAATGGGGTCGATCTCAGTGACAGCATTTGAATGGGGTCAATCTCAGTGACAACATTTGAATGGGGTTGATCTCAGTGACAGCATTTGAATGGGGTCGATCTCAGTGACAGCATTTGAATGGGGTCGATCTCAGTGACAGCATTCAAGGGTCAGTAATCGACACATAGTCGAGGCTCGCAGCCTGGATGCGTAACAAGGACTATCCTCATAGCATAGCTCCTCGTTGCCGGTTTTACTACGCCAAGATCCATCATATCTTTGCAGATATTTTTAATGATTTCTCTTTTCTGGAGATTCCAATTCTTGAACGCCACTCGAGTGGGATGATCAGTCTTTTTTTTATTCGGTGTTTGACCAATGGCGTCCTACCTGGTTTGGTAGTAATAAATTTGTCAAATTTTCTGAGCATTCTCTCCAGCTTGGCTGATTGCTCCTCGTTCAGCTGAGCTTCATACACTAGGGTCTTGATGGGATCTTCTGCACCAGCTTCTGTAGTAGCAGCGAATGAATAGTCCTGTACAAATTTTTTCAAATTTGTCTCATACTCTGTTGAAGTCATTTCATTAGGTGGAGGAGTCACAGTTGGTAACGGTTTCTCCACATCTCGGTCAATAGAATTCCAAGAACCTGTTAATGGATTCGGTTGAACTTCCAACATCTGCATAAAATCCATACCAAGCAACATCAAATGCTGCTCGTGGAGAATGACGAGAAAATTATGTTCTATCATGCCATGTTCCCACTCCATCCGGAGTTCCAACGTATCGAGAGGTAAAACTATGTCGGTACCAGCAGTATAGATTTTAATATTCGTATTCTTTAACGGTTGTATGTAATGAGATAGTAGTCATTTATTTACTACTTTGTCCGTAACAATGGAACGGACTGCTCCAGAGTCCATCAAGCCAAGAACGGTAAATCCGTTAATAAACAATGGCATCATGCACACATGAGGTGTGAGTTTGGGTGGGACCAAGTTTATCACTTGGTCTTGAGGAGGTTGATTGGTCACTTTTGGTAAGTCAGGTAACCACTCAGATTCTTGCGAATCCTCTTGATCAATTTGCTCAAATCGAACATTGTAAATGTCATATCACGATGGTACTGGTTCAGCATCTGATAAATTTGTATAATTATAGCTCAAATCAACAATTTGAGCATAGGCTACGGTCAAATCAATAGCCTTCTCAGAAGATTCTGAAGGAGTGTTCGGTAACGATGGAAATTCCAAATTTATTTTTGTAGTAGGGGGAACATTGTCTTTCTCATCGACTACCGTTTGACGTTTTTTGAAAATTTTTCCAATAACGTCGTCAGCATTGCGGTAAACTCCGTTTGGTTCTTTTCCTGTGCTTTAACAGCACCATCCAAATCTTTTTTCATCTTGGCCATATCCGCAACGAGAGTTTAAATCTTACATTGTGGATCAGCAGTTTGGATCGGGCAATCTTTAGCCCAATAGCCTTCTTTATGACATTTAAAGCATACGTCTTTACTGTTGTTGTACCTTTTACTTATGAATTTTGAAAAAAAACTTTTATCTTTTCTCGAGTTCCTAATTCAGGTCGAGTATTCCTTTTGTCCATTGGTCGACCTTCTGGTTTGTTTGAAGAGACATAGCCCTGTGTTCGAGCAGCTACAAACGCAGATTGAGTGTAGCACTCTCCCTCCTCATCACGATAGTGAACTGGCCAAGGAGCGTACTGCTTCTCGAGGTCGTCGACAACTTGTTCGAGTTCAGTTTTTTGAGGGGTTTTCTCCACTGTATCAACGTCGATTAACTCTTGTGAATCGTCAGCAGAGGTTGTTGCTAACATTGCTCGTGGATTGACTCGTTTAGGATCTTTGTAGACATTACCACCTCCCTCCTTGCTTTCCTTCTTCATTAATAGAATACTGTCAAGCTGAAGGTATAGGGGTGGCTTAAGAAGTTCATCTGTCTTCTTTTGCTGCTTGTCATACAGTTCCTGCAATTGCAAATGGGCCTCATGCTCCTTTTGAGTTAGTCCTGCATAATATGCTTCGTCCACCTTTTCATAATGATTTTCAACGAAATCAAACAAAGCTTCAAAGGATTTATTAGTTGGAGCGTGCATTTGCGTCAGCACCTTTTCTGAGTAGACAGTGAGACCTTGACGAGCTCGAAGGTCCTTATCACTGTCACTCAATTTTCGAGGAATATCTTGAAATAGAGCCTTTGCTCGATCCAAATATTCTCTAAGGGATTCTCCGGATACTTGGGATAAAGTTTTCAGTCTGTCGGTTAGACCACGGGCAGTGCCACCGTATTTTCTCATAAATCTCACCACAAAGTTATCCCAATCGGTAAATGTTTGGCGTTCCAGCCAATCTTTGGCAAATCCTACCAACATTGCAGGGATGCCCTGTTCAAGGCATTCATGTGGACCTGCGCCGGCCATTCCGGCAGATCGTCTGGGTTCAATTAAAAAAGGTCCTACCCGCTTTCCATGACCCATCGAACTTCCACATGAGTCCCTTCTCCCACTTCAACCCACTCGGTTGCTGGTGGACCCACGACTCGTGACGACTTGTGCTCAGAATTGACGTATTTGGTGGATACACGACCCGAGTTGGACCAATAGTTTCCACTTTGGTTCGAGTTTTTCCCGAGGAATCGAGTGGAATTTGAGGATAAAACCCACTTGGTCGTGAAGTCGCCACTCGTTCTTCATTTTTCAGTCAAACTAAATTCTCAATGGGCGATGACAGTACTCGCGCTAATTTCAGAATTTCCAATTTATCGGTGGGTGGGATTGGATTTGGTAATCCGTAAAAGTTTGGATTTCCCAACCAAACCGAATCTTGCGTTTGTAAACTGTTAATCGCGGGATCTTGCGGTCGGTGTAGATTGGCAAACGTCTGCTGTCGTGCCCACGACTGTTGATTTTGTGCGTCACGTTGAGCCTGGACTCGAGCTTCTTCAGCCTCATCCTGAATTGTTAGATCAGGTGGAGAACTACAGAAGGTAGACGTGAAGCTAGGTAGTTCATCTCAATACTTTTGGGTGGACCTTTCAACTGGTCTGGGCTTGGATGAGCTCGTCAGTCCTTCTCTCGTTGGTACCATAGGAGTCAGCTGCGTGTACACAGGAAGTAAACCGGGATCCTGACTAGTAGCATCATCAACAACTCGTTGTGGTGCACCCCACATCGCTGTGGTGGTATTTGGGTACCCCACAAATAATTGCCAGGTCACAGGTTGGTTTGTGGTATCACGAGTGGGAATTTCCCCAAAAATATCTTCTCTTTGCTACGGAAGATAATTTCCTGAATTTATCTACAATGGTCCTTGAGATTGGGATTGAGGAGTCATCTGTTGAGAGCGACTCTGCCATTCATAACCAACGTTCAGATTAAATTGTTGCTGTTGGGAACTGGTACTTTGAGGTGGTGTTATGAAGCCAGGCAGTGAAGGTGGAGCCGGAATAAAGTTTTCTTCATCATATCGCCGATAGGATCGATTTTCGTGCCATTGTTGGTCGGAAAAAAATGATGAATACGGTTGATGATCTCCCCATTGCTGCATCTTCCCATTGCGTCGAAGCGGGCAAAGGGTAGCTCGGGCCACCACACCACATCTTGTTTCCCCATCTCCTCGTTTTGTTCTCACAACTTTTATAGCTTTGACGTTTGTTCGCCATAGTTTTTCGAAGAGCTATGAGTTTAGTTAAATTAATATTAACCGTGTCTAACAGGAATTTCATTCGCAAAAGATTGAAGAAGAAACAATTTACACGCTTGAGGTTAATCCCGGACGGGCCCCCAAGTGTCGTGTCGATTTTACTAATCTTAATCGTTTTCTTATGCCAAGAAAAACTCTACGAATATCGTTGACGTTTCAATTTAATTAAATTGAAACCAACAATAAAAGTAATAATGGGAATAACGCTCAAGTGAAATGATCTCTTTGCAAAACAAATAAATACACTTTGATTAAATAGAAAACAATTAGCAAAATGTTAAATATTAATAACAGCAAAATATTCAAGCCATTCCTCGGGGCACTGGGGTCGGATTCCACGACACGATGGAGCTGCATTCAGGGAATGACTGACGTCTGATGGGCCGATTCGTCGTACTGCCAACGCGAGGAAAATAATCACTGATGATTAAATCAATGATTGGCGGCAATTCCGCAATTATTAACAAGGCTTTGCTAATAAAATAAATGCTCACAACTCTCCTTCGAGAGGTAAGCACTCGTAAGTAACTCTTAACCTAAAGATTACGTACGGTTTTACAAGTATCCCTGCTTAACTCAGGCTTAAGCCAAGATGGCTGCTCCTTTTCCTCAGTTGAATGAAGAAGCAAAAAGTTGTCACTTCCAACTCCTTAGTTGGACTTGACAGTAAAAATTCCACTTTGACTATTTGCCAAAGCAAAATTGTTGATCCTTTTCAGGTATTTTCTGGAACAAATCATGATTCCAAAACTGCAGAAGTGAGGTTAGTTGTGAATAAAATCCTAAGTTGCTCATTGGCTGAAGTTTGTGACTGAAGTGAAGTTTTGAGGAAATTATTCCTCCTGAGGTTAAGGAAAAAACTTTACTGCTCATGCTCAGTGTCCCATAAACACAGGATGTGGACTCCATTTTGTAGCTCATAGCTATCAAAGAAAACAGTGAATAGCAGACATCTTGGATTAAAGTGAAATAAACAAACGAATTTTATAAATAAAAATAAAACAGCCATTTATTCATTTAGAGATGTTCTCTAACAATAATTATCATTTACATAATAATTATTTCTAACACAATCACGAAGTTAATCATCCGCATTTTGCACTTTGTACGTGAATCAATTTAACAATGACAACATCTTTATCCCCATTACATTAGTAGTCAAGATCTCGATATAATTTTGCAAATACATAATTTAGCAAATTTACATTGATAATTACAATAATGCAACTTTAATGATATGCAACATAGCGCTAACACTATCTAGTGGCAAACTGGGAAATTCCCAACATTGATCACCACAAGAGTAGCGTATGGTTGTTGTAGCCACTGGCGACTTAAAGCATTATAACACCACCATATCTTCCAATTGCATAAAATTTCATGAATTGTTTATTGTTAACACTGCTCAATCTAAAGTAGCAATTCACTAAAATATATTTTTAAACTGAAAACTTAAAAATGTTCTTGTTATGTACTAACAATAATAATAAAGGCAGTTTACTGCTTTGTTACATTTCTTATACGTAATTGATGTATAACAATGTATCTTCCTTAAATACTTTAATAAAATAAATTAGTCGACTTCTAAATTTCAAGCGTGCAAGTTGTCTTTTCTTGCTCTCTTTCCTCAATTGGGCTTGTAAGCCTTTTTGCGTGCCTAACCCTAAATGAGGCCTAGCATGTGATGGATGATCAATGAAACTGCGGATACTCTATCAAGGCTGTTTTACGCAGTTGTTGTCTATTCCAGGATCAAGCAGTAGGAGTGCGAATAAATAGACTTAAACCGTCAGAATTGTACATCTAGCAAAATAACAGTGGGCCTACTTGCGAGTTATGTGCCTATTCTACACAAGTGGGCCTACTCTACACAAAACGTTTTTTAGAAAATATGTTCCAAAATGGCCGATCTCAAGACTTTAGTCGGTATGATTCAGTCTTTTTTTGGACTAACAAAAAATGACTGGACCATATGAATGAAGGTATTTTGCCAATATGCCATGTTGAATGGCGATGAAAAGAAGGGTTCTGGCCTACAATGGAAGGCACTGTTCCTCATCACCATTGGTACTGCTACTTCCTAGCTTCTGCATCAGAGATTATTTCTTGCTGATCTAGACAGAGCCACAATTGCCTAGTAGTCAGTCGCAATGGGGACCACTTAGCCTCTGCGCCATGTCCAATTGTGAAGCAATTCCAGCTTTTCAAATTTGATAGACTTGTGAGTCTGTCACAGATTTTGTCATCTTATGTCTCGGATTGGTTGAGGAATGTGGGGTCATCGATCTTGCCATCATTGAATCCGAGGTGTTGCGTCAGCTTGTCGCAGGTATAAACGACAGCAGATTGTTGCAGCATTACCTCGCTCAGG
>JAQFZU010001864.1:0-11430 GCA_034696185.1 Henia vesuviana | reverse complement strand
AAAATCGACTAAATCGACTAAAAATCGAATAAAATCAAATTTTAAAATCGACTAAAAATTTATTTCAAAATTATTTAAAAATCGATTTTTGAAATCGACTAAAAAAATCAATTTCCGAATTTTACCTTCTTTTGTGATTTCACGAATCGTTGCATTATAAAACGAATTTTCAAATCGAATTTTTCGCATATTATCGACCATCTAATTAAATATTCACAAATAAACAATCAAATTTAAATAAAACATTATTTTACTTACATTTGTATCATTTTCAATTTTTAAATCAGAGATTATCGTCAATGACGTCAACGCGAATTTCCCACCGCCATCTTTAGCCGACACGACTAAATAATTCGTATCGATCGAGCAAATATCGCAAATCCGAAAAATCGATCCGTTTTCAGCCACAATTCGATATCTACAAAAAAAATGTTAAAAAAAATCGATATTTTAAATGAACAAAAATCGATATTTTTACTCGTTTAATTTCTGCCATAGAATTTCGTAGGTGACGTCACCGAATTCGCCGCTGTCGTCATCGGTTGCCTAATTTAAATAAATTAAATAAAAAAATCGATTTATAAAAATCGATTTTACTCACATTTAAAGTAGTTATTAACGAATTACTCGATAAATTAGTCGCAATGTGAATTTCGTATTCCTTTTGTCCGAATATCGGAGTATTATCGTTCGAATCGATTAAAAATATCGTCAAATTAGTCGAATTGGAATTCCCAGAATTATCGATTGCTGTTATCTAAATTTTAAAATAAATTTAAAAAAAAAATCGTCTGATTAATCGATATTTACTCACCACAAAAATCATTTCACGTTGTAATCGATTCTCGTAATCGATTTTCGTATCGTTGTTTAACACCAATGCAACAAGAGCCGAATTTTGTGCCGACGAAGGTTCGATTTTGAATAAATTATCGAATTGAGGATTCCCAGAATCGATAAATAAATCGAATTTGGCATTATCATCGATATCGATATCGATTACGCGTAAATTCAAAGGTATCGGAAATCCAATAGTAAAATTCTCAGTTAAATTCAAAAAAATCGATCGCGTATCGAATAAAGGCGAATTATCGTTAACGTCTAAAACATTAACCCAAATATCGGCCGTAGTCGATACATCATTCGATACTCCATTATCGATTTCTGTGGCAGTTATTTGAAAAATGTAATAACCGCCATTAAATCGAATATCGTGATTCTCACGATTAATCGATTTTCCAGTAGTCGATATATCGACTAAATAATTACCATTTGTATCGTTTGTTATGTTACTTATCTTAAAAATCGAATAAATATCGTTTTCGATATCAATTTGTAGCTGTCGGGGATTTCCCCTATCGGCATCGTGAACTTGTATCGATAAAACGATTTTTTGCGTAGTCGATTCTTCTTCGATATCGATAAAATACGATTCGCTCGTAAATTGCGGGCCTAAATCTTGTTCGTCGATTACTTCGATGACTACGATGGCCGATACGATATGTCGATTAATCGTATCGATATTTACTTCGGCTTTAATCGCTAAAATGTAAGTCGATGTTGTTTCGTAGTCTAATTGTTCCTGCAATTCGATTATTCCTCGATATTCACCATTTGTTTGCAATTGACTTTGGATTAAAAATTTTTTGCAGGCTTCAGGAGTCTAAAATTTAATTATTTTAATTATTTTTAGTTAATTCTAGTTTAATTACCGTTTCGTTGTCGCATTTTAGGGTTATTTTCGTATTGGGATCACCGGTTACGATAATATCGCGGTATAATTCACTACCGATTAACGCGGTCTGGAAAAATCGATTTTAAAGAATCGATTAAAATTTTTTTTTAAAAATCGATTTTTTTTACTTCGTTGACTGTGAAAATATATGGTAAATTCTCAAATATCGGCCAATTGTCATCGTTTGATATTGTGATTTCTTTGTGCAACGATACCTGGAAAAATCGATTAAAAAAAATCGATTAAAAAAAAAAACGATTTTTGAAAAATTTTAAAAATTTTAAAAATGCAAATTTTTAACTGTGCTCGTTAGAAATGCAAATTCCTCATCGTTTAAAGTTGTTTTAACACTTGTTAAATTGTTATTTCCATCGTTTAAATTTGTTTCGTTAATATTTGAGTCTAAAAATCAAAATTAAATTAAATTTTTGAATTTTTTCGATTTTTTTTACCTTTGAAAAGCGTTAAATTTTCGTTGATTAAATCAAATTGAGCAAATGCAACTGAAATATTAAAAAATGAATAAATTAAAAATGAAATTAAAACGTAATTAGACTTTAAACTCACCTTTAAAAAGAATTAAAAAGAAAATCATTTTTTAAGGACGAAATCGAGTTATTTCAAAATCGATTTTTGCCATTTTCCCATTCCATCGTTAAAATATTCCATTTAAATTCGATATAAAACATAAAACGAAGTATTTTTCTGCATAAAACTACCTTCGACACGTGTCATTGACTCGAAATTCTTTTCTTCAAAAGGAGGTGACCTTCGAATGAAAAATATTTTCCTCCGGGCCAAAATGGTGGACGGCGTGGCAAAATGGCGGGTCGTTAAGATGGCGAAAAATGCAAATTTAAATTTGTAAAAAAAATTAAACAAATAATTTTATTTTAAACTTAAAATTTACTAAATTTAGTTTGAATTTAATTCATGATTTTGAGAAAATTTTTTTAAAAAAAATTGTTAATTAATTTTTTTCTCTTCGATTCGATTTTCGTCCATTTTTGTTATTTCTACGGCACAAATTCGTGGAAACCAACCGCGAATTCGTATTATTTCGTTCGTTGAATATTCAAATTCGTTTATAATCTTTTCGCCGTACAACCAATGCCTTTTGGAAATTTATTTAAAATTTAAAAATTTAAATTTAAATTTTTTTCTATTTTTTATGCAAATTTTTCATTTTTTCTAAAATTTGCATTAAAAATTTAAATTTAAATTAAACCTTTTCCATCTCGTGACTGAAACACGATCGTTTTCGTTTAATTTAATCCTCGATTCGTCAGATAAAGGAAAACTACAGCAAATTCTTAACCCTTTGGTGACTGGGAACCAACTTCCATTGTAATTTTCAATGATTTTGTAAATTTTCGATCGATTTCGTTTTTTTTCTTTTTGTTTTATTTGTTCTTTCTGGAAAATAATTAAATTAATTTTAGGAAATTAAAATAAATTTTTTTTTTACGGTTAATGAGTATTGATCGCAATTGGGTGCGATAATCCACGTGATTCCATCACCTTTTGGTTTGAAATTCCAATTGAATATTTGAAAGAAATTTTTTTTCCAGCCTAAATTGTATGGAAATGTAAATAAATCGCCTTCGGTTCGGTCGTATTTGGCTTTTGTCACTATCCAGTTCTCTATTGCTGTTTCGTTGCGGATTATTCCACGGATCTGGAGAAATGAATGGAAAAAATTTAAAATTAAATTATAAAAATTGAAAAAATTAATTTTTTACATTTTTTAAAATTTTTTAATTAATTTTTAGTTGAAAATAAAATAGAAAAAAGTTAAAAAAAAATTAATGAAAATAATTTTTTGAATTTTTTGAATTTTTTGAATTTTTCAATTTTTTAAATTTTTTGAATTTTTCAATTTTTTAAATTTTTTGAATTTTTTGAATTTTTTAATTATTAAATTAATTTTTAGTTGAAAATAAAATTGAAAAAATGCAAAAAATTCAAAAAAATTCAAAAAAATTCAAAGAATTAATTTTTTCAAATTATCTAAATCTTTAATCTAATCTTTACTTGAAAATAAAACAATCCACCAACAGCAATAACCACACCAAGTGCCATTCCAAGTGCAAAAGTGCATAAAATGAAGCCAATCAAACTCAATACAACAATCGGTTCATCTCCAGTTCCATAATAAATATACCATTTCTATAAAGAGAAAAAAAATCAATAACAAACTCTCAAAATAAATTATTTTTATCATTTTACTCGATGTAAAGCTCTATACAAAGAGCAGATAAGAACAACCGAAGCTTGAACACATCCACAAACAGCACAAAATAGAAATAAAACAAAATGAGTGTGATTATCGTGTCCACAACAATTATTAATCCACGGGCAATGATGATCCATCTTCTTAACACATCTTAAAAATAAAAAAAATTCATTAAAATTCATTTTAAAAATTTTTAAAAATTTTTTCAATTAAAAAAAATTATTTTTCAATTAAAAATTAAATTAAATTAAACAAAAAAATTTTTTCTGCTTAATTTAACAATTAATTATTGCATTTCCAACACCAAAATCAATTAATTTTCATTTGACAAATTTTTAAAAAAATTTTTTCATTTAAAAAAACTTAAAAAAAAATATTTTTCCTCATTTAACCGATTACTTATTGCATTTTCGGCAATGATGAGCTCTAGGAGCTTTATATCCATCACAAAATTGACAAAATTGCAGATATTTCAAGTCGTTTTCATTTTCCTAAATTATTTAAATAAAAAGAAAAAATTAATTTTTGACTTTTTTAAATTTAAAAATTTTTTTTACCGGTTTCCAATTAATGGGTAAAATCCCAGGCCCGATGATCATTGCACTGAAGAAATGATAAAGAGTTAATGCATTCCACATAGTAAATATCGCGATATTTAAAAATCCTCCAATACTATTAAACGGCGGCCACCACATCGAACTGCAATGCCACATTGAAAAAGACACTATTTTAACTATACCCAAAGCCAATATGGGCCCCCAATGCCATAGTCGCTTCAAAGGACCGATACACATCTTAGAAATAACTTAAAAAATTATATTCAAATCATTTTAACGATTTTCACCATTTTAACCGATTTTGCTTCAGCCGCCATTTGTAAATACTATCAAAATGGCTGAAATAGTAAATAAAATTTATATTTATCTCTAAAAAATTAATTCTAATTTTTAAACTAATTTTTATATATTCTTTATTAATAACAATAATATAATAATGGATATTAAAATATAAATTTTATTTTAATTTTATATTACCAAATGTCGCCACTAGATGGCCACGGAACGCTATTTGACAAACGTTAAAAAAACGTGTTTTGTTATTTTTCGAGGTTTTTGGAGCTGAGAAAACGTTAAATTTTGTCAAATAACAAACAATGAGTCGAAGACAAACACCGAGTGATTTTCTAAAGCAAATTGTGGGTCGACCGGTCGTTGTTAAACTCAACTCGGGCGTTGATTATCGCGGTAAATATTTAAACACTTAAAAACCTGTTTAAATCGTTTTTTGAATAAATTAATTAATTAAATTAAATGAATTTTAGGTGTTTTGGCTTGTTTAGACGGTTACATGAACATTGCATTGGAACAAACCGAAGAATACATCAACGGCCAATTGAAAAACAAATATGGCGACGCGTTCATCCGAGGCAACAACGGTAAAAATGATTTAAATAAATTTAAATAAATAATAAAAATAATTTATTCATAGTTTTGTACATCAGCACTCAGAAAAGACGTTTATAAACAATTTTGTAGTAAATTAATCATGTGACGCTCCAGTACGAGTTGAACTGCATAAAATTTTCATATTAAAAAAAAATTTGCATAAATTAAAATTAATTATTCATAAACCTTGTTTCGATCCTTTCGAAACTGCTAATGAATATGCAGTTTCACCCGATGAATTAATTAGGGTGATGTCGGCGCCATTTTTTAGTAATTCCTCGACGCATTGTGGGTAATTGTTGAACGCGGCGTACATCAGCGCCGTGTTGCGGCGCTTTTTTGAATTAATTTTTTTTAATTTTATGAATAATTAAGAAATTTTTAAATTACTTGATCGATGTCGTTTATTTTCATTTTCTTTTTGATTAATAATTTGATTATGTCGATGTGGCCATTGTTGCTCGCTAAAAGTAATGCATTTTCGCCTTCGTTGCCCGTCGCATCGACGTTGGCGCCTTTTTCTAACAACATGGCGGTGGTTGGGTATTGACCGTATGCGCATGCCCAGATTAATGGCGTTAATCCGTTTTCGTCTTTTTCGTCGATATTTTCCACTGGAAATTTGATTTAAGGTTGGATTTAATTGGATTAAGGGATTAATACTTACTTTTCATTTCTTGGATTAATTGCCCTTGAGCCGCCATTTGATGGATACTGAATTCTGGGTAATTTGGATTAATTTTTTTTTTTTGGGGGATTAAAATTTTTTTAAATACCAGGGATTATCGTTGCCGTTTCGGTTTTCACATTCCCACGTTGGAGATTAGTTAAAACCGTCGTTGGCTGGAATTAAAATGGATTAAGATGAAATTGTGATTTTGTTAATGGAAAAAGGATATTTTGTAACGTCACTCGAGTGTAGGGTGAGAATGCGCTGCGACGTGATCCGTCCTGCCAAAACTCGAAGAATTTCGGACTTTCCGAGTTGGATTTCGAGTTGAATTCGGATTCGGAGGAGTTTTTAAGACCTGATAAAACGTTTTGAACTTCGATATCGGGGCTTATTTCACCCGAAGAATTGCTGTGGCTCATCGTAGTTGATTTTCGGATTAAACTAGCGCCATCTATCGTCGGGTGGTTGAAACTGGAAATATTTACAAAATGGCGGTTGGAATTAAGAAAAATTTCGTTCAAATCGTTTTTAATGTTTTAATTAGGAATAAACATTCGGATAGAAGTCTAATTAAAGGAAAAAGGGTTAGTAAACATTGGAATAACGAATCATTGCATTTAAAAGCGTTGGAAAAACGTGAAAAATTAATTTACGATTCACCGGACGAAAACGAGAAATTTAATTGGAAATTGAAAAACGAAGAAAACGAAGTTAATTATGATGATTTTGCTTATAATATAACGAATCCAGAGATATTAGTAGAAAATAGTATAAAGTTTGTATTTAAATTTATAATTTAAATTAATTTTTTATTAATTAATTTTTTTTTTTTTAGAAAAACGAACAAATGGAGGAAAATTCGTGAATTAAAAACAATCGAACGAAAATATTTCCGAAAAGAAGTTGAAACGAATCTTTTAACGTACGAAATGAAAGAGAAAATTCGTTATTTACATGAAAATGAGCCAGAAACGTGGAATTTGGACGAATTATCAAAGGCTTTTCCAATAAGTCGAAATGGAATTAAAGTAAAAAATTCAATTAAAAATTGAAAAATTTGAAAAATTTAAATTTTTTCTTTTTTATAGAAATTATTAAAAGCGAAATTCGTGTTAAATTCGCGTGAAAAGATTATTAGACACGATTTGAAGGTGGCTGAGAATTGGCGGTTAAAAGGTGTCGACGGAGGTCCAATTTCGACAAATTCGAGGAAAATTCAATTCGAATTGGCGACTAAACCGATCGAAATTGGTTATTTCACATCGATTTTGGCTAAAACGAACCCGAAATTAATGGAAAAAAGCGATGAAAAATTCGATTTCGACAATTTATCCGATTCGGATGAATTGAGAAATGTCGAATTTGATTCTAGAAGATGTCGGAAATTCGGGAATGAAAGGGAAATGACTGCCGATGAATTTCTAAACGAATCGAAACCGAAAATGGAAAAAATTCAAATTAAAAAAAATGAAAAATCGTTTGAAAATAATTTCGAATATGTCGAAAAGTATAAAAACCCGAAATTTAAAAATGAATCGAATGTCGAAAATGTCGGAAAACGACTGGGATTAGTCGGTGATACGTTTTACGACGAAAATGGTCAATTTTTGTACCGAATTTACGGATTTAAAATTGAAAAATAATAAATTTTTATTTGTTTTGTAATTAATTTTAAGAAAAATATGGTTTTAGTGTTACTTTTAGTGCTGAAAAAATATTAATTTTCATCGGATCGAATTTCCGTATTGGACCAAATCAATAAATAACTGAGGCAAACGGCGACAACGGCCAAAGCGATACTTATTGAGAGAACTGGAAAATTTAAAAATTAATTTTTAGAATTTTAAAATTAATTTTTGTGTTTTTTAAACCCATTAAATTGCATGTTGATTTGGATGTTGTCGGGATTGATAGAATGTCTGATGTGGACGGAACCAAACAGCCTCGTTCTGAGGGTGAACCTTGTAAATCGTTTTCCTCTAAGAAAAGTTTGAAAATGTAAAATTGAATTTTTTATTTTTATTTTTGAATTTTTTAAATTACCCGCCAAACGCTCGCATTCAAATTCCACTTGATCTTCAGTTAAATCCAAAGCCAACAATTCTTTATAAGCCTCCAACGAATCCCTCGCTTTTTCCCCTGGAAACAGATAATCCGAAACTGTGATGTCACTTCCTGGTAGATTTGCAAATACACGACGTGGGGGTTCGTGAACCACATTTGGATCTTGTTGTTCTTCGTCGATTAATAATAAATCTTCGCAATGTATTTCGCAACGAGCAATTAAACTGCGAATAACATCTTGACGAACGGCCTAAATGATTGTTAAAAAATTGCATAAATTTTTAAAATTTGCATAAATTAATTTTTTTATCACTTGTTCTGCTTCGCCGATCGTTGCACGGGAATGGACAAACGATCGGCTTTGAAGGGTCCCTCGAAGTTGCATTTTAAGTTGACAATCTTCGATGATGCATTCGGAGTGGTCACCGATTCGCGATAACTAAAATTTGAATATATTTAAATAAATTATTTTTTTTTTGAATAAATTAATTTAAAATTCACTTGTTGCATGTGGATGTCGGCCGAATGGATTTTATCATCATTTGAATTATTTTTTTTCATTTTGTGTTTATAACTGGTCATTTCTTCCAAAAATTCATTCGATTTTCGCATTTTACCATCGATCGAAACGACACTTGATTTTAATGACGTGAAAAAAGGTAAAACTCCGGCCTAAAAATAGTCAAAATGAAAATTTTAATTTAAAAAAAATACTAAAAATATGTTAATCATACGTGTATTTGTTTATGAAGTGAACAACTCATTTGATCAGCATTAAAAGGCAATGAAAAATCCAAAGCAACACGACAATCCAATCGATGCCAATTCCCTTGCGATTGATACTTGAATTCGGCCGGTTTAAGAAAATTCTAAAAAAAGGCAAAAAAAATTCAAAATAAATCAAAATCAACTCGATCCAAATCACCTGAAGATTCGAAACATCCAAAGTACGTGCCACGACTCTATTCAAAGCCAAAAAAA
This sequence comes from Henia vesuviana, assembly GCA_034696185.1. NCBI lineage: Eukaryota > Metazoa > Arthropoda > Chilopoda > Geophilomorpha > Dignathodontidae > Henia > Henia vesuviana. Next base: position 2,296 of record JAQFZU010001864.1, on the reverse strand, counting down.
AATATTTTCAATTGAAAATCACAAATTATTCAAATTTTCTCACTTTTCGTTCTGAGCACAAACGTGAAGAATGACTTTATCAACGTAAGAATTGGGTGAAATTTGGAATTCCAATTTATCCAAAAACTTAAAAACAGCTAAAACAAACTATTAAATAATAAAATAAATTAATAAAATCTAATTTTTCCCATTAAAAACAAACTTGTTTAATTTTTTGATAAGTTTGAGCGGGCAACGCATCGAGTGAACTGACGACGAAAATCCCTAAAATATTTAATCCACCGGGCAACATACGAACAACCTTATATAGAAATAGTTAAATCAATCATTTAACTATCTAAATTTAATAATAAAATCATTTTAAGACTTGTCTCGCTTGTTGAACAATCCATTTTTCATCGACGTCTTCCCAATGTTTTTCTTTCATTTCCTTCGATTTTTTCCTTTTTTTCTCATTTTCGGTATTCAAATCTTTAGGAAGTGGTGCCAAATGACAAACAATGTCTTTTGCACTCGTCGACTGTAAATAAAAAAAGCAAATTAATTTTTATTTTCAATTTTTTTCAATTTTACTAAAACCTGTCCAACGACCAACCCCACTAGCGATTCCTTGAAAATCGACAAAACGTGAATGGTGCTTTTAACATTATCATCGGCAACGATCAATCGGCCCATTATTCGGTCAAATCACAAGGAAAAAAACACGCATTTGTTTAAAAAAATATTCAAAATCTCTTTTAGTGACTCGTGGACGTACGGCCGATCGCGCATCGATATTGCGATTATTCGATACCAACGCCATCTATCGATTTCATTGCAAAACCATCAAAATCAATCCTAACTAACATACAACTATCATAAATCATGACGTCTATCAAACTTTGCTCTCATTGGTCCAATCGATTTTGCCGCGCTGTGATTAGTCGATTCAAATTTATCTTTCGACTCGAGCGACCGTTGGAAAGCGTGGCTTGGATTTGGCAATTCAAACGAGTGCGACGACTGTTGCTTCTTACGGGACTGTTTTATAAGTGAAATATCGATTTTTAAAAGGTGGAAATGGACGAATATATGAAAGTAGAGAAGATTGGTGAAGGTAAAATGATAAATTTAATATTTAAAATCTCATTTTAATATTTTTTAAAATTTTCTTAAAGGCACTTACGGTGTTGTATATAAAGCAAAGAATAAAAACACGGGTGCTATCGTAGCATTGAAGAAAATTCGACTTGAAAATGATGACGAAGGTGTTCCTTCAACTGCTATTCGTGAAATTTCATTATTAAAAGAATTGCAGCATAAAAATATCGTTTGGTAAAAATCAAAAAATTCAAATTTTTTAAAAATTTAAATAAATTAATTTTTTTAATAGTTTAGAGGACGTTTTAATGCAAGAAAGTAAATTATACCTCGTATTTGAGTATTTATCAATGGATTTAAAGAAATACATGGATTCAATCCCAAGTGGTCAATTAATGGATAAATCATTAGCGAAGGTTTTTCGCCATTAAAAAAAAAAATTCAAAATTCAAAAATTAATTTTTTTATTATTTAAATTCAGAGTTATTTGCATCAGATTTTACAAGGAATAGTATTTTGCCACCAACGACGTATTCTTCATCGTGATTTAAAACCACAGAATTTATTATTGGATAAAAAAGGGATTATTAAAATCGCCGATTTCGGTCTCGCGAGGGCTTTTGGGATACCCGTTCGAGCTTATACGCACGAAGTATTGATTTAAATTGATTTATTTAAATTTTTTTAATTAATTTTTATATTCAGGTGGTCACTTTGTGGTATCGGGCACCAGAAGTTCTATTGGGTGCGCAACGTTATTCGACACCTGTCGATGTATGGAGTATCGGATGCATTTTCGCAGAAATGATCACGAAACGGCCATTATTTCATGGGGATTCGGAAATCGATCAACTTTTTCGTATTTTTCGGTTAAAATTTAATTTTGTTTTTAAATTTAAAATTTATTTAAATATTGAAATTTGCATTTTAGGACTCTGGGGACACCTACCGACAGCATTTGGCACGGCGTGGCCGAATTACCTGATTATAAAAAGACTTTTCCCAATTGGAAAGGAGTGAATTTAATTAATAACGTAAAAACATTGGATTCTTTGGGTTTGGATCTTTTGCAGGTATTTTTTAATTAAATTATTTTAATTCAATTTAATTAATTTTTTTTTTATAATAGAAAACGTTTATTTATGATCCAACACTTCGTATTACTGCAAAAGAGTCCCTTAACCATCCTTATTTTGCTGATTTGTAATTTATTATA
>JAQFZU010001863.1:0-11433 GCA_034696185.1 Henia vesuviana | reverse complement strand
ATGGCTTATTGCGGAACGGGGAACAATAGAGCCATTCGCCGGTTATTACATGTCGCCGTCAGCGACGTGAACGATGACGTAAGACGAGCTGCAGTCACAAGTTTGGGTTTCATTCTATTCAGGTATGTAATTATTTTCTTATCTGTTCATAATAGTTTATTATTTAAAAAAAGTTCTTTAGGAACACCATAAAATGTTAAACTTAAAAATGTGTCGATTGAAAAAAGTAAAGCTTAGATTTGAAATTGAAGTGGAATATTGATTTCACTACTAAAATTGACAGATTGTACACATGTTTTTCTAGGAAAATGAGGAAAATATGATAGTTTTTAAATATCAAGTTGTTTTCAAACAAATGTCGATGAACGAATAGCGATTCGTTGTTGTTGTTTTGTGTGATGGGGATTTATTCGAGTGGATTAACTGAATTGCCTAAAAAATTTTTGTTTTCATTTTTTTCTTTAGCTCGTAAAGTGTTTTGGCATTAGTTAGTAGACTGGAAATGTTTTATTGGATATTATTTATGATTGATTGATTGATTAGATTAATTTTTTTTACTTAATATTATTGCTATGAAATTATCTAATTTAAAATTATTTTATCTAGTTAATGTATTAGTTATTGTCAATTTTTCAGCGCCATTTTTGTAATTTTCCCCTTCAGAGATCACGTTTTTTTTCTTTGGAGCGTTAGGAATGTCTTTATTTTCCAATTTGGATTAACTTTCGTCTTTTTATCGTTTTTTTTTCGATTTAGTAGAAATTGTTTGAGAAAGTAATTTTTATATTTATAATTTTTTTTTTTTTTTGTTCGTTTTCTTTTGTTTTTGCCTTTCATTCTTAATGCGTTCATTTTCTTCTTACACTTTTGCGCTTGGATTTTTTGTAACCAATTCTTTTTGACACTTTTTTAATCTCGTCAAGTGAAAATTATGCTAATGATCGTTTCCTTGTGAAATGAGGTCAATCGATATTGTTGAATTAGATTTTTTCCCTTTCTTATTATTTTGTAAGAAATAATATTTTTATTTGTTTAATACTAGAAAAATTTATTGGAAAGGAATTTAAAATGTAAATTTCCATTCATATTTTTTTTTTCAATTTTTTTATTTCTTTGAAAATTTATTCAACAATTTTTTCCTACTTTGAGGCGTTATTAAATTTGATCCAAGTGATAAATGAGAGTGGAAGAAACTCGGGTTTGTATTGTTTTAAGAAAGATTGTCAAAGGACATTCGTCTCTCGTTTGATCGATTGAACTTAACAATTGGCAAGTACTCGCAATCAGACCAGTTAAACGAGAAAAAAGTCGCTCAGAAATTGTCTCTTTCAAATTTATTTTATTTTGTGGTCGAACAATGAAATAGAAAATTTCAATTGTTGTAAAAAGACTGACAAAACATTAATAATTTATAAAATTCAGACAAACTCACTTTTAAAATGTGATTAAAACTTTTTTTCTAAAATTAAATTTGATGTCAAAAAATAAATTTCAAATAAAAAGTTCAAATGATTGCAACACGAGTCTTTTAAGAGCAAAAAGTAATTATTTTTTTAACAATGATGTTATGTGTGGTTGTTGAATAAGTTTAATGGGTGGGTAATTTCTGTTTTCTCGTAATGTGCCTGTGCTATTTGGTGTTAAGTTCTACATTATTATCACTTGTCCGTGTTTTATAGGAACATGTGGGAATTGTTTGATTCCCAAGATGGCTGTGCGTTGGAGGTGATAGAATGGTTCATTGGTTTTTCTGCCTCGTGCACTGTTGTTGATTGGATTTATAGTATTGGTCGTATAGTATTTGTGTTGCTGGACAAACATTAATCTTTGGATAGTTTTTCCAATTGAGCTTTTTATTCTCCAGAGATTTTCTTGTCGTCTGTGCACACTTGTAAGTCATTCTTTTTTCTTATCGACTTTTAAATTTATTTGACAATCAGGAATTTGATTATGGATTTTTTTTTATTTGGTTTCGGCGATTCGATTTCCAATTTATTATTAAATATATTTCCATAATGTTGAGGAAATTTTAAAATTTGATTTTCGAGTTATAAATAAAAAATCTTTTAATTTTAAAATATTTTTTTAATACCTAATACGGCAAAATTGTTTACCAGTATTCTCTCTTTAACCTGTTGCTCGTATAGAATTTTAATAAAAGACCCAACCAATGTTTTGTTTGTTTTCTAACTTTTTCTCAACCAATAATTAAATTGAAACATCAAAAGAAATAAATTTTTTTTTATTAAGAATATTTTTTCAAATTGTAAATTCCATTTGAAAATTTATCTAATTATCATTTGATTTCATTCCAACGGCACTTCAGAATTTTTGCAAACGTTTGACGGAAAGTCTTATTAAACGCAGTGTAGAAAATTGGATTGACCATCGACGAAGCGTAGCCCAACCACAACGCCGTGTCCTGCAACGGCGGACTGATATGTTTCACGCAGTCTTTACACACACTGAGCAAATTAAGCAGGAAGAACGGGCACCACAACATGACGAAAGTGAAAAAAACAACTCCCAGCACTTTGCTCGCTTTTCGTTCGGCTTTCAGAAACCGACCGTTTCGAGCAGCCCATTTACGCATACACGGCTGGGACGAAGATCGTTTGGTGTGAGTCGATTCGGTCGACGGAACTGAAACGACGTCCTGCCTCGACCCCACCGAACCGGACTTCTCTCGGAAAGACTGCGACGTCGTAGACTGGCTGCTATCGTTGTCCATCGATACCGTGTCTTCGCTCTGAGGCAACAAATTTACATCTGGAGTTGATACCGATTTGACGACCTTCGTACTTGACGTATCCAGTCTGAGATGGGAGGACGAGATCAGAATCGACGCGTAATCTTTTCCCGACGGGGTTTTGGTCAGCTGCAACCAAAGTTCTTGCGATTCTTGATTTTTCGAGTGCGGCTTGCACTTGACGGAATATTTTCGGATGGCGTGAACTTCTTTGCGAGCCGGAAGTGGAGCGACCGGGATGTGCATTTCGATCATCGTCGGTCGAGGGGGGCTCGTAACTGACGAAGAGGTTTCGCCGCTCTTTTGGGGAGTGGCCGTAGCTGACGAGCCGTTGGCACCCGTTCCACTGCTCGATCCCGGCACGTCCGTTTCGGTGGTGAATGAGCTGATGGAAGAATAAGTTTTCGATAGAATTCGTTTTATACCCGCGTGGGAACTAGAAGACGGTGGTCGGGTCGTGCTGAAGGTCGTTTCGAGAAGCAGGGGAGTTTTTCCGGAGTCAGTTTTTGTTTTGGCACGGACCTCTACGGCTTTCCGGTTGAGCAGATTGATGGTGAGCGCATAGGTGGTTATCATGACCGCTAAGGGAATGAAGAAACAGACAACGGAACCGATGGTCACGTATAAAGGGTCCTGGAGGTAACAGGCGCCGTTGCGGAGAACGAATTGCTCGTCGTTGGCGTATAAAAAGGCAATGGGTAGGGACATGGCGATTGATAAAATCCATACGAAACATATTTTGAGGACGACACGACGTTTGGTCTTAATTCGACCGAATTTCATCGGATATCGAAGACTGAGATAACGGTCCACGGAAATGGTGCACAGATGCATAATGGAACAGGTGCAAAATAGAACGTCGAGCAGGACCCAAGCGAAGCAGCAGATGGACGGTAAAGGGAAGTAGCCTGGAATAGGAAAGAAAATTGATTACTGTTGCTAGAAATGAAAGGGAAGAAAGTTAAATTTAGTATTCGCAAAACGGGAGATGGCGTTTGAGAAAAATCAACTCCAGGTAAAAGTGCGAAGAATTCGGACACAGTCAATTTGATTGTGTTTGTTAGAATTTTTTGAATGGAAATTCTCGGAAAGAAATTGTAAAAAGGAAATTTTTTATTAAATTCTTATTATTTTTTTATTCAACTTTTTGGATTTTTTTTATTTATTTATTATTTTTTAGAATTTAAAAAAAAAGTTTTTATTGAAATGTTTCGTGTACAATTGTGTTTTTTATGATTGTACTTAAAAGATGTTTAAATTTATTTTTGGGTCGTATTAATTTTCTCACTTTATTTATCGACACTTAATGTTGGGATTTCGTTCAATAAGTTGATTTTATGGAAAACATTGGCCCAGCGGAAAGCACCGCCTCATTATTATGGAGTGGCTTCACTGCGTGGCGTGTGTCGAGATGAAACTCGACAAGATGCAGCGTGGAAATTCCCTCGGAAGAGCATCTCGCTGAGGAATTTCTTCTCATTTAATTGTCGAGGACACGCGTCTTTTAAGTTTTACTGCTGTTTTGTCAAGCCGAATATAAAACTTTTAATTAGCAATTAACTTTTTTTTAAAAAAATCTGAAAATATTCATTATTTTCAATTGAAATATTCAATGCGTAGCAACAGGTTGGATAAAAATGAATTATAGTTTAAAAAAAATTTAAATTATTTACAGTCACGGCATTGCAATTAATGAAATTTGAACGACAGATTTCATATTATCAACCATAAAACAAATTTCAAACGAAATCTTGTTTTGGTTGCTTTGTGATTTGATTGCTTTGTGGAATCATCCGACTGAACAGGATTTACCCAACTTAATAAATATGTATTATTTTCTTAACTTGGTTTAATTCGAATTTATCGCTTTGGGGTTACGTTCGAAATTGCAATTTCCATTCGATAACACAATTTAGATTTTTTTATTTTTTTATTTTCATAGCCACAAGTATGTAATCTCGCCTTAATCTGATTTTTCTTTTATTTATAATAAAGCAACGTGACTAATCTCTTCTCTATGAGCTCGCTAGTCTTATCAGGATTTTAGTTTACGACCCTTTTGAGTGGACAACAATCGATGTTGTCGTCGGGCTTTTAATTAAAATATTAATTTAGGAAACCCGCATTTCAATAAATTGACCATCGCAATTGGTTCGTTTATCTGAAGACAATAAAAAAATTTTAAAGTTTGGAAAAAAATAAGACGGTTTTAAAAGCGGAATTGCGTCTTTCTGTCCCTGATCAGGTCAACGTGTGACCGGATTTACAATACGCCGTCTCTAATCGGCGAGGATGGATGAGAGAAGAGACGGTGGGTTGCCATGGTATCGAGGAAGGTTTGACACGGCTAGTGATAGATGTCTTGCGCAGACGACTGTCTGCTCAAACTGAGAGATGGGCCGGGATATCGATAGACAAGAACGGAAGATTGTGTCCGGTGAGGTTGGACGACACGATTTAATTATCGTATCCCCATTAGACTTTGGGTATCTCATCACATCTGATAAATCTCATGAGTGCCGAGGGTAAGTAGCAAGTTTGCTGCTCCCAGTCACACTTCACTGCATTTATTTAGCGGTAGAGGGAAACTTCTTGAGCGAAAAGAAAAGAAAAAATATCGAAGAAAACAAATTTTTTTATTTTTTTATTTTAGGTTTTGAAAAAAGATTTCGGATGAAAAAAAATAAGAAATAAAAAATTAAGGGCTAATACCAATTTAATTGGATATTTTATTAGGTTTTTTGTTTTTTATTTAATATTTTTCTAAGATTTTTTTAAAAATTTGATATGGGAATTGATAAAATGCGGTCAAGTTTCATTAGTTTGTGGATAATGATTTTTTTGGTTGTTGTTTGGTTTAGAGTAACGAAAATAGGATGTTTTTCAAAATAATTTTTGTTTCTAAGGAATTAGTTGAATTCTAATAGAGCTGGTATTGATTGCATTTGGCCGCAATTATTTATGCTTTCCTGCAATTGAAAGAGTCCCGCATTTCCCCAATTAATTAATGATGAAAGAAAAATATCGCGAAAGAAATCGACTTACCTTCATTGATAGTAATGATTCCTAAAGGCATGACACTAACAGCCACCATTAGATCCGTCATAGCGAGCGATAGGAGGAAATAATTGGTCATGTTATGTAGCCTTTTCTCCAGACATATGGCTAAACACACCAATATATTTCCCGACGCGGTTCCTACGAGAATTAGGGAAGTAAATATCGCGGCTAAACCCATCCCTCCAACCCTTATTCTCCATTCGGTATCTTCTCGAGCATCCTCAACTTGCAATATCCGCGTGACAGGCGCGTCGGGTATCCACGAGGCCAAGACAGTTGACAGTTGAAAATCGGACGGGTGTGCGTCTGGAAGGGAGAAAGTAGTAGAAAGATTGGTCATTTCCATCTCTGACTCGATGTCACGAGTGAGAGGAATCGGACGAAGACTCGCTTCTTGGTCTAACGTCTTTTTAAGCACTGCCACTCCCACTTGCAATGCGTGCGAGTTGTGCGTGAATACCACGTGACGCAACGTGCTGGGGTTCCTTGGAAGCGTCGGCAAGCGCTTCTGATTCATTGGATCCGCGATGGAACATTGAGCTCGGAGTCTGCGCTCTGCTCACGATCTTCATTCTATTTTTTTTTTATTTTCTTTTTTTGAATTTTTTTATTTTTATTTTTTACGAGTGATTATCTCCCTATGAAAACCCTAAAGGTAAGATAGGGAGATGAAGTGGCGATAGAGGTGTGAAAGTTGCTGAAAATGACAATGATTAATCGATATTTTTCCGCATTTAATTTTTTCAAGGGGAAAATGGGTTGGATTTTGTGTGGATATCGATTAATGGGTCGATTTACATGCCTGATCAATTTCATATCGATTCGTTCAGCTGCTGATATTAAACTAAAGCCATTCAAAGCGCGAAAGAAAATATAAATTTTTAAAAAAAGTTTTGGTTTTTAAAAAAAGAAGAAAAAAATTGGTAAGATTTTCGCAAATGAATTTAAAAAAGCAAAACACCTGTCTGCATGCATTTATTTGTCATAGACACGAATATCGATGTTCTTACGTGTGAATATAAAGCAAAGGCAATTGAATTGAATATGCAAAGTTGTGAGGTGCAGCATTAGATTTGAGGAGCAGCGACGAATCATATTTGAAATAAGAAAGAAGGAAAAGACTTTTCTAAATAATGTAAAGATTTTTGTCATATTTTACTGCATTCCATTAGCGGGGGATTTACGTTTTGTTTGTTAAGATAATTCAACATCCATTAAAAGTACTGCGTAGTTTTACAGTTTGAATGAATCGTCGACTTTTAAATAAAGGATTAAATTTTGCCAACTGATTTAATTATGATTGAATTAATTCTATACTTGAAAAATGCATTTTATGGAATTAATAGCGCGTTAATTATTTTAGAAATTTGTTCAAAATGATTAAGAATATTTAATAATTTAATACGTGTTGAAAGTGGGTTAATTATTGTTATCGTCATTTCTATATTTGCCTCTTTCTAATAAGTTACTGGCTCTTAATTGATTTCTCCTTGCGCTTCTTTATTTCCCATAGGGTGCATCTCGTGTCTGCTGGAACAAGCTGGTTATGAGTTCGCTTTTATGACGAATAAAGGAGCTTAAATGTCATTTTGGCCAAGTTTTACTTGGGGAAACGTATTAAAAGTATATTTGAACGTTGACTGTCATGGAAGATGCAGAGTTAAGGCATTAACATGGCAACTGCCTTTAAACTTGGCACCGTCTGCGGTTAATGAGCCACTTACCTAGTTTCGTTCAATGAGACTTTTTTTTCACTATCTTTATCCGAATCAATGTGAATGAAAGGCTAAATTTATCAAGTGTATTTCGATCTTTGATTTTCTTGGAATTTTTCAGAAGTTTCTATACTTTTTTCTAAATTTGGATAAAAGAAGCTTAAATGGGAATTCAATGGATTCATTTATAATTTAAGGCGAGATATAGATTCGGTGTACAATTCTCTTTAATTATAGATATTAGAGTTTTGACTTTATTAAATTTATTTTATTTTAACCGTTAACTTTAAAGTTTGCAAATTGTTTTCGCCAAAGACTATTTTAATTCGTATTTTGTAGCTTTTCCACTTTCAAAATTATTTTTAATAATTATGATAAAAATGAAAATGGGGTTATGTTACTGAATGCATTTAGAATTTTCACCGGGTTTGTGGTATAATGCAAATGCTCACATTGTTTAAAATAGATTCAATATTACAAAATATTGTAATCTTAGATTTTAAAAGTCACATAAAAGTCGTGATTACGAGTTTGAAAAAAGGGCAGATGGTGAATATTTCTGAAAATAAAAATCTTTGTAGTGATTTCCAATATTTTTATGATTTGAAATTTTAACAACTCCGGTAGTCGATAATAAATGTTTACTATTTCGAATATAACAAATATTTTTCTTATGTTCAAACGGAGGATTTGAATTGTGCAACCGAAATTTATTTCTTGATTTTCTATTATATATACTGATATTTTTATTTTCGAATTCTCTCGTGGATTTTGTCGTAATTTGACATTGCAAATTTTATCGCTATGCTAATTGTGAATCGTTTTTTCTTGCCGCCACCTACGTCATTTTACCATTAACCTATAATGCATTAAAATCGCGTTGGAAATGAATTGACGTAGGCTGAATTTTATTTATAAGTGGTTAAGTTTATATAGAAATGAAGGAGCGTTTGAAAAGTTTCTATGGCGTACGACAACCATAAAATTGTATTATTTTAACATTGCCAAGGTAATGGATCAATAGCGGGTTGAGGATTGATAGGAGATGAAAGCGAATAATTTTAATCTACGAGGGCAACCACACTTAGGAAAGTGAGAATGAACCGGTCTTGAGCGAAATCTGGGTAGAGCTGAGGATAAATTTGGATATGTTCTACGTAACGATGTGAATGGAGTAAAAGTTCTTTGAGATTGTTTAATTCTAATCTTTTTTTTGAAATCTATTTTTTGCTCGAGTTAAAATATTCATGACAAACTCAAGTGCACTGTAATATCGTTTCCTATTCCATCTTTTTGCTTGGCCGAATATAATTTCATTTTAAGTTTGATACCGAGAATACCAAATCTACTTTTATCTTAGGTGAATGTTAAAAACATGTTTACAAAGGTTTTTTTTTTTTTTTGTTAGGATTTACAAATTGTGTATAAATAATGATACGAATGTTTCATTTCCAAATTTAAAATAGTTTTAATATAAAGTTTGTTACAAAACCTAAATTTGAAGTGGTTGAAGAGCTTAGGATTGGATCTATTTCTCAGGTGTCATTTGATATTTGAAATTGAATTTGAAGTTGGTCTTTTTTTTACGCTTCGATTTAACGAGGTTTTTATTACAGTTGGATTTTTTTTTCTTTTTATTTTTTCCCATTTTATTGTTTGCTGTAATAAAATAAAAGACAAATATTCTTTTAGGAAAACATTCTGAAACATTAAATATTTATTAAATATTATATCAAATGTTCAATATTTTATTACAAATAAAAATCCAACGTAAAAAATATTATCGAAAAACTGGTAAAAGGTAGTGGCTCGTTCAGTTTTGTTCACTAAAAATAAGTTCAAAGCCGATTGGTGGTCGTTAAAACGAATTAGTTGACTTTATTTTTTCGCAAAATCAAATTGACCGCCCAAAGTTGGGCTTTTCTACAAGAGTAAATCGATATTTTTTTAAAAATTGTTACTACTTCTCGTGTAACATATTTATGTATGGGAATTTCGTTTTTTTTATTTTTATTTTATTACCAGTAAATGTAATCAAGTTTTGGAATAAAAATACTATTGGAATTCGGGACGAGAGCGTGTTTGGAATTCCATCATGGTCATCCGAGCGTTTTCATCGTATTTGTAGTGATCGAAAATGCCTTATTAGGCTGTGATTATCTTTTGTAAAAAAGAGTTTAATTATTGGAAGCAAATAAAAGAAGTGTGAAATTGGGTACCCCCAATGGCCTTGGGTTTGATGCGGGTTCGGTTTTGCCCTAGGAACAAACAAGAGGGAATTAGCGCAGTTGGTACGGAGTTCGATTACCCTTGCAGTTAAATATACCAATAGTGGCAAAACTTGTGGAAAGAGGGCTCGCCCCTCAGTGTTTTAGTCTCTGTGGGAAAAGTAAAGCCGACGTTAAATGACTTTGGTCGAATCGAGCTGGTAAATTCGCAACTCCCCAACCTATCAACATAGAATGAAATAAATGTGAAGAAAAGGAGATTTAAGTCTTGAATATTATGCGATGGATAAAGAGATTTAGAAGGTTATCAACTGGTCCGATGCATATTTGAGGAAGAAAAATGAGATCGCGGTAAGGATGATGATAGGTTTAAAGGAAAGATGCGATTTATTATTTTTTTTAAATTTATTTTTATTTTAATTCAAATTGAAATTTAAAAATAAACCTGAATGAGAGATAAAATGGAAAATATAGATTTTGGTGTTGTAATTGGAATTTTAATGATCAGGGGACGATGGAATTTTTCTAAGAAAAATTTAACCGCAAAGTTTGAGTTGATGTATTTTTAAAGGTTTAAAAAGACGCTGGTGCTATTTTTTAAATTTTAATAAAACCGAAAATTTATGCAACTTGGCGCATAATTTTATTTAATGTCATTACACAAGAATGGAAATTGTTTTATCCTTTAAAAGGATCTTAACACACTTTTTCTTTCAAATTGATATTGCCAAGTTGGAATTTTATAATAGTCTTGATTGAAATTTTAATATTGTCATAATAAAGTGAAAAATGAAATACAATCTTGGAGATTAAATGTAGCTAAAGGCTTTTTGTAGTAAAGTTAAAAATGTAATTAAATTAAAAGTTAGGGTTTAAAAACAACTTCAAGAGATCCAAAGCAAGTGTAATAAATATCTTATTTTTTTTATTTTTTGTGGTTTCTCTTGATTAAACTGAATTTAATTTACGATACTAGAAAAACATCCAAGTTATTGGAATCTCAACGTCTTTATGTCTGCATTTGATTCGTTTTAATCAGTAATCCTGATTTTTAAAATTTGATTAATAGTTAATCTAAAATTACATGAATTTCACATTTTAAAAGTAAAAGCTAAATATACACTTTTTTGATTGGTATTCGTTGTATTATAAGTGCCTGTGCTATCATCGGCATTGGCTAATATTTAGACTGCAGTAGGAAGAAGTAAAATGAGTATAAACTATTTATTGCATGAACTTAGATGTTACGCAGTCGCAGATGGTAGAGCTCCTAACTACAATTGTAATGATTTCCTTCAGGAGTAACAAACTACTTTTTTTATATTGTTCTTCAAGGTCTTAATGAGGGAAATAAATTGGTTGCAAATCGTTAAAACTGGCTCAATATATTCTAGTTTCGTCGATAATTTTTTATTTGTTTTGTTACTGTTTGGTTTTATCTCATTACATTGTACTCTTTTGATTGATCCGACAAATCGATTCTCAACCTTTTTGACAAAACTTGGTTGTGCTTTCCAGATGGAACGTTTGAAATATAAATCATGTTTGATAAGATTCACATACGGTACTGTCTCAGTCAGCAAAAATTGTCTGGGCACAGCAACTATGGGCCAGTAGATTATTATGTAAACTCACAAAATCAAATAAATTTTGAATTTTTTACTCTTAACATAGTAGATTG
>JAQFZU010001862.1:0-11441 GCA_034696185.1 Henia vesuviana | reverse complement strand
ACCAATCAATGACGTTTAATTAAAATATTGATTATTACCTCTTTTCCAGAACACCAAATCCACTGGATGTCCAGACACTCGACATCTGATGTGAGCTGTGCGGCCAGCCACAACTGATACATTGGACAAGGGACGAATGTAGGGTGGTCCTGTTAAGATAAATTAAAAATAAATATCAAATTAAATCCATCACTGTCCCTTCAGCTGTAAATCACCATCAATTTAAACAAACCAAAAATAAATTAAAATATAAAAAAAAAGTTTCAAAACCACAATATCAACACGGTTTCAATAGCAAAAAGTGTACTTTAGAGCTTTGAGTTAATGTTTACAAAGTCCCTGTGCTTTTGTGGACTCTCTGGAATGAGGTGCAAGTGTTAATGAGCTTATAATATATTTAAATTTTAATTATCTTAATTACACAAATAAATATTAAAATTAAATGTAAATAATTATTTTTTAAAAATTAATTTAAAAAAATAAACACACAATATTAAATAAATAAAATTAAAATTTCAAGCACAAAAAACGACAGTCTTTAATATTACCTATTATAGCTCATTACAATATTTTATAGTTAAAACTAAGAGCCCTGCCATTATTTAAAGGTTCATTTTATTCGTTCAATACAAATTCAGTGTGCAGCTGCACTAGTGCCAGCCATCAGCAGTTAATAGGTCTCATTGGCGAGGTAATCTTGTTTCAAAATTTCACTGGTGCCAAAAACCAACTAAAGCAGAACCACCCATCCACCGAACAAAACTCATCTGCCCAACTAATGCATGTTTCAGCACTTTTTCCTCGACTTACCCTCCAACTACTGGATCTTATTCAAGATTTTCACGTGCACCCACAGATAACAAAATACGATACAATTTTTCAACCTGATTACCTGACACTGTAATGCCTTTATATTTTTTTTATTTATTCTCACGGAAACTAAGTTAAGGAACTTTTAGAGACGGGAAATAAAAATAAATAGAAAAAAGAACAACAGCGATGCAGTTTTGTGTGTACAAAAATCTTTTGTTCTCAAAAATCTTATACGGCAAAGTCTTTCTCTCGCCTTGCATTGAATCTAATTAAAGGCAGCCACAAACTATTGTCCGTTTTACTGACTTACGTTGTCTTGTGAGACCACAATATTGAACTAAGAAAGAAAAAGTTGTTTCTACTGTTTTAGTAATGATATTTTAAAAATTAAGTTGCATTGAATCTTAGATGAGCACAAACAACATTAAACAATTGTTTTATAAAATAAAAAATTAACTTTCTGATTTGATGCCAATTATTCGAGTAATTCCTTGTTTTGTGCATTCAATTGGCATTGATTCAAAAATCTTTTCTTTATTTTATTTTAAAAGATTAAAAAAAAAATTCTTTAAGTTGAGATACGGTCAATATCAATTGTTTTAGTTTCTATTTACTCGTATTATTTATCATTAAAAATTTAGTTGATCAGGAGTAAAGATACAATTGAATTTCCAACATACTAGATAAAACCCCAGCAATACGAACGTAAAATATTAATTACTTTTTAATAAAAAAAGTTTAAGCTTAAAATATTATTTGATTCAAACGAAGAACTTAGTAACCCTAATAATATTACTTCGGTGCAGATAATCGAGAATCGTATTTTTCAAAAATACGATCTTGCAATTTTTCCAAAAATTTAAATTATTGGATAAATTACGATAATTTAAATTATACCTGAAATATTTAAACGAGCCGTGTGTTCTGTTTTGCCCACTGAATTTTTACCACTGCATCGATATTCGCCTCCATCTTCGGGTTTGATACCCGTAATGTTAACCTGACTGGTTACTTCGCCGTGAATGTTGGCTAAATTCGATATCGCTAAATTGTTTTTCTTGGGCAGTGGTTCGTCATCCACCGTCCACGATATTTGAGGTAATGGGTTACCAGAAATAACACATTTTAATGACACGTCTCGTCCCGGGGCTACCAGCTGCGATGGAAAAGTTTCTTCCAATAGAGGAATGGCATCTGTAAAATAAACAATAATCGTAAGGCCAAGTAAGTATCACTTAAAGTTATGCTTCCATGCGACTGATTTATTTTCCTTATGATTGTTTTTTTTTTTGCATACAGTTGTTGTTGATTACTCCCTTAATGGATTTTGCATTAAGCTATTGTATGCCGGTGCTTTTGGATAATAATGTGGGTGCACGTATTAAGGAAATGTGCATTTAAGAAAGAGGTAAAAATCAATGTTAAGTGAGTGCAGTATTTTTTAGCAATTCCATTTTGAAAGAAATAAATTCTACCTTTCTCTTGAGGCATTAAATATTCACATGTTTTGAATTTAAAAACATTGTTTATCAAAATTTTATATTAGCTTAATTTGCTCAAATTAGTACTGACAAAAATATTTGTTGAGAAACTTGAAAAATGTGTTCAATTTAAGTTAAAAGTGCTTTAAACGGATTACTATAAACGACCTATTTTTGTTTTTATGACAATTTATTATTTTGATTAATAAAATGATTTTTTTTTAAACTAAAATAAAAAAAAGATTTAAAAGTGAGTGACTAGTTCCTAAAATGTTTTTATTTTGGCACGTACGTACCATTTACCAAAATGCAGTCTAAGCACTGACCCTTTAATGAACATTTTGCTAGATTGCGAGCTTTACTGGTAAATTACAAAACGCATCCGCAGCGAGAACACTAGTGGCAATGAACGTCTAACGAGTGTCAAAAATAGCACAGAGCATTTAATAAGTTTGTGCTTTCATCTAACACAATGCAGCGTATATAATCATCATTTATTTTTTATTTTCACTAATTTATTAATGAATTTCTCTCACTTTAGTTCAGGTAACTTATATCAGGAATTAGGTAATGCTAACACAAAAAATTAAGTCCCACTCGACTTTAACTAATATCTCAATTACCGTTAGTTATAATAGACAGACTCGAGTAAACTCAATGCTTAATAATATAATTCAATGTAGGTTTTGTCTAGTACAATATTAGATGATACTGATTAGCCTTCTATCTGTTAATTACTAATTTACGAGCGAGTAGTGAATTAAAAAACCCAAAATTAAAAATAAATATCAATTTGTATTTTAAGCCTTAATTTCAAAGTAACGAAAGCAAATTTGAAAATAAAAATTAACTTTCACAAAGTCTCTGATAGAAATTTGTCATTTTATAAATTTTGGTTCGTCGTATTTTAATTAATTTTAATAAATTAATTCATTACCAAAACCGGGCGGCAATCATAAATCCATTATTTGCATAATAGGAAAACGACATAAGAGATATTTTACGTTATTAATCAAATGGAAAATCAACAACTGCTGTTACTTATTATATTTTGTTAACAGTATTAATGTACATACGTGCGTGGCAGATTTTTATTGAGAAATAAATAAAAAGCATTTATTGCATTAATTTATTTCCAAATAATTCACCTCCAACTTTAATTTCCGACGTTCCTTGGGCATTCATGAAATTATTTCTAGCCACGCATTGATACATTCCTCTATCGTCTCTTTGAAATATGTCAATTTCAAATGTCTCCTTCGATTTCGTTTTTAGTCTCTCGTTTAATGCGATTTCTCGACCATTTTTAATCCACATTACGCTCGTTACTGGGTAACCGGTCACAATGCACGTCATCAAAACTGATTTCCCAACATCTATTGTTTGGCTGCTTGGCTGAATACGAACCGAAAGTGCGGCTAAAATGAATAAAAAAAATAAATTATTTTATTAATAGTTCAACTTAAAATTTTATAAAACTTTTGACTTGATTTAAATCGTTATTAATTATAATGCGCTGCTAGTTCAAGTCAAGCAACAACTTTCGGTAATAAAATTATTACGGTTATTTTACTTGACCTTTAAAGCTCATAATTAAATATGAATAAGTTAGCAAAAGCCATTAACAATCGACGCCTAAATGTAATGCTTAATTTCATTTGAATTTATAATGTGCCAAAGATGATAAATTATTAAAATATAAATTTAATAATCTTCATCAGATCGTTACTTAACATTTCTAGCCTCACCTGTTACAAAAAGTACAGTTTCGATTTTCTCGACCCCAACACTGTTGTTCACAATGCACACGTACGTCCCCATGTCAACCATTTGGACACTTCGAAGCAAAATGTTTCCTCCCAATTTCGAAATTCTTTCGCCAAGATGGACTGGATAGAAAAAACTGTCCTTCACTTTCATCCAACTATTAAAGATAAAATAAAAAAATATTAATAAATTAATAAGAATTTATAGCATTAATAAACAATAGACTTATTGTCCGCTAAAACAAATCCAAGAAACGGTGTTACTGTATTTACACATCCGATTCAACAGCTGCTTTAAGCATTGTAGTAAATCGATGATCTATTGTACCAACCGTTATATATATATTGCTGTACCTATAAAAAAAAATCCGAGTTAAATATCAAATAGACGAACGCTCGGTTGACCATTTCCACTACAGAAACTGGAAAGGCTCGAGTCAGTGGAGCAAAAAGCCACCATTGATTTTCTATATGAGGAGGGGCTGAGTGGAGATGAGGTCAATCTGTCCACTAAAAAATTGACATCAAAGCTGTAAGTCCAGCTGGCCTCTCCCACTTCTTGGCACGAATGCTACCATTTCTATTTTTTTTATAATTTTTCTTTTACCATTTTTTTTTTTTTTTACTTTTTATGTTCTCCTATAAAAGCTTTATTTATTCCAGAACAAATAAGTATAAATTCCCTTTACTCTCGTTTGAAAAAAATAAAAAAAAAATTTCTTTCGTGGTTTTTAATTTAAAATCAGAGCAATTTTCGATATTAAGATAAATATCTATTTGAAGAGTTGACATTTTCCTAATTATTTGCAGTTGAGCACTGCACAGTGAGCCGAACCGGCTCTACTATACAAGAGCAACTGGTTTAATAAGAAACTCGATCGCAGGCAAAGCACAAAAGCAGAAATCCTCATCTGATGATATCGCTATGGAAACAGCAAATTGAAATAAGTTTTCTGAGCTTCATGTTGACAGCTGAAAGTAATGAAAAACACAGAGATATTTTTGAAGCAAAAAAAAAACACATTGAGTTTTCACAAAGCTTTTCATCGAGACCTGTTTTCAATTTATTATTGAGAAATTCAACTGATTAAAAATAATTTTAATACCATAGAAAAATAAGTTTAAAAAACATGTTTTGATCATTCTGGCAGTCGCATGGACCTCTTAGACATGACAAAGAAAACTTTCCCATTCATTATTGACCAATGCCAGCACTTGCAAACACAGCCAAAAACCCAAAGAGGTTCTGTATAGACTTTACTCAGTATCTTAAGATGGCTTTTAAAACTTTTCTGTCACTTTAAGGCTTTACTAACACCATCACTGTTACTAGGCAACATTCCCTAATCTTTTCCTAGAGATGACCGAAGTATGAAAATAACATTAGAGTAAATTATTTTGAAAAGAGAAAATCAATAAATAAGTTTTTTAATGATTTTGAAAGTGTCAATTCCCAAAAATGTGTTAGTTTGTTCCTTATCGGCATAAAATGCCCCTACCTTAAGAATGGACTTTTTTCCTGTAATTATTAATAAAAATTAAAAAATCCTGTACCATACAAAAACTTAGACAAAAATATTAAAGAATGCTTATCAATCCTTTATAAAGTAAATTGAAAATTTCAAAGCAATGTATTGACCAAAGCTTGATAGGAATTTATTCTATTTAATCATTATCAAATGTAAAGCTATTATTAATAAAAGGAATTTTAGTAATTAAATAAAGGGATTAATCCAAAAACCAATTTAAATAAATTCTTTGAATTTTTAAATACAAATGTAATTTATAAATTATTATTAATATTTTAAAAGTTATTCAATTACCATTTTTGTTATTATTTATTTTCAAAACAAAAAACTGTTATTTTTGTAGCAATGTCATCACTTTTTAAACAAATAATAACATTACTAAAAAAAAAATAAAATTTGTTATTATTTTTATATAATAAAACATTAATTCAATAACTAATTTCCCTCGTAAAGCAAATAAAAAAATACAATAACAAAAAACCATAATAGTTTCTTTATAAAAACTAACTTTTGAACATAAAACAAACAACTATAAACAAACTTAAAATTATTATCATTACAGTCTATTTCCAGGTAATAACAAACGGAACCTAAAGCTGAAAATAGCACTGAATAAATATAATACCGTAACGCCTTTTAAAATCCCCCCAAAGATAAAATCAATTCTATTCAGTTTCTCTAATTCATTTTCATACTTCAGATAACTTTAACGAACTCTCACATATTACCAAACCAAATAAAATAAAATATTAATTAATAAAATTATTTGCTCAAAACCAACTTTTGTTCTTCTCAGTCGTTAGCCCGGTTTCTTTGTTCTACCAATAGAAAAAGTGATAGTGATTCCACTTTCCTTTATCTGCAGATTAATCTTCCATTCTGGCCACGTATTTGCTGAAATAGTTACTAAGGCCTACCATCTGCTTCAAGAAAAAAATCTTTGATTTTGTGAAAAAAAAAACGAGAAAATTTTTTTTTTTACTTTCAAACTTACCTAATAATCTCTCATATTACATCTATTAATATTTTTTTGGTTCTCTAGAAAAATATTGATTAACAAAGACCCTAAATGAATAACTAGTTAATTCGAAATTACTTTAAAATAGGTTTACTCATGCTTAAACAGTCAAAATGGCTTTACCATTCACCACAAAAATGCTTGTTAGTAACATTTACAATGTAGAAATAACTCTTAAAAGCAACGACATAGTTGGAATGGTTGAGTTAAAATGGCCACGCCTTGGCCTCTGAACAACTTAAAGGGCCTTTGAGAATTGCAACTATTGATTTTTCTAAAAATAATTTATACACTTTTATTTATTCAATCTCCATCTTTATGGAAAATAAAGGCATTGCACCACCTTTGGCTATATGTTGGAAATGGAGTTTAAATTTTATTTAATATTAAAAAAAAATTAAATTAAGATATTGAAAACCAAATTCTCATTTTTAGTATTAATACTCAATACAATAAATTATTAATAGGTAGTAACTACGCGACAATTACCATTTTTATTGGACACGAGAAACAATTGAAAAACCCCAACTACAAATTCAAAAGCAACTGCAATTGGAAATGTTGACCCAAAACACGTGATTTGAATCAAAGAACAGAGATTTACGAGATTACTTGTAAGCAAAGTAGAATGAAAATTTCAGTCACGATTTTTCTCTAATACAGTTTCTGACTTCTGACAAACACAACGCAAAGAGAATAAAAATTATTGCGTTAAAATTAATTTCATTGTTTAATAATGAAAATTGCATCGAGGGTATAGTGAAATTACACCTAATAAAATAGTTTAGAATCATTTTAATTATAGAAAATTTTTAAATTGATTGCAAATTAAATTCCTTTAAACATTCATGAAGTTTCGTTTGCCTTAGGTAAATAAAATGAACCATTAATACTGTCCAACGACCAAACCTCAAAGGGTTAACAAACCCAATATAAAAGAAAAATAGTAATCGATTTCTTTTCTGTAGTAAATTACACTTGCTTATTGTGAAATTCCAACCACCCGTACTAGCATAAGCAATTAACTATATAGTCCTGGTCTGTAAAGATTTTGCCACTAACAACTTCAAAAATAAATTATTTATTTGAAACAAGAAATAAATCAGAAACCTGCAGTAAGATAAGGTAATACAACAACTGGGAAACCTAAAACAAAAGTCTAATTGCCACATTTCCACAGGATACTTCTCCATTCCATTAAGTAATTAGTGATGTCTAATTGGCCCATTAACTGTCAGAGAATTATCAACGTGTCGATTGGGGCAAATAAAAACCTATCACAATCAACAAAATATAAGTCCTAATCTCTACGCAAAAACCGAAATTTAGTTTCACAATTCAAAAACTACAAACAATGGTCGAATACAAAAGCTGAACAAAATCCATTTACACGAAAACTAATAGCTATTAATATTTCCTAGACATTCGAGCTGCACCAACTAATGATGTCAACCCGAGTATCCCTTGAGTATCGAGTATTCGGCTGGATATTATTAGTAACTGAACTAATGAAATGCGTATTTCAAGTACTTTAAATACAATAGAAATTATTTAAAAATTCCCTATTACTATCAAAAAAACACACCATCAATTTTCCACACATTCACTTGTTATCAAAAAATATCAAGCCAAAACATGTAATTTGTCTATTTCTAGCATGGAAACGTGGTTTAACACAATGTGTAGATCAATCAAAAAATTAATATTTTAATTTTTTTAATTAAAATATTATTTCTATGAGGCATATTCATAAATTAATTAGAATTTTGTTTACAAGAATTACCACGGAGATACTAAGATTCCTAAGAAAACTATACCTTACTTAGAACAACCTATCAAATTTAAAGTGTCTCTATACTGATGTTTGTAAATAATATCCCCAGAGATTTGATTTTTTAATTTGTTAAAATTTAATATTCAATTACCGGTAACCGGAGTATTACTACAAAAAAATATTTGACTACCTGATAGGAAAGGTTTCGAGTATTTTTGCCATTAACTAGTAAAAAAAATTGTTCCGGAACATGAATTTTATATAAACCGCCAGAGAACAAACTTGAAACCAAAGAAACGGTTTACGGGCAAACTTTAATCATCTATTATGCGAAAATAGAATTTTCATCAACAATAAAATTGATTACAAAGCTTTAGTTTCCATTCTTTAATTAAGTAAACGTAATAAATATGTATTGTGAAAAAACAAATGATAAATATAAATATTGTGACAATAAATATTATTAAATCTCCCCCCTACAGCTAACTCTATAGTGGATCACGAGGATCACAAATCAAGTCTGAGTTAATGGTTTTTCAGCCTTAAGACTGAAAATAAATTCCATTAAAAGATCTTGTTAAGGTACCTGCAGTTTTGATTTCACAGAATAATAAATTCAGCAAAGTTTGGGAAATTTTCTTATCCAGGCAAGATCTGATGCAAAAATTGGTAAAAATGCACCTGCACCAAGCCCTGATGTAATAGAGAAGCAGAATAATATGCTTTTATTAGAATGAAAAATTTGAAATATTATTCATAAAATAGGCAAACAATATATGTAACCACACAATGTTCTTGCCTGTTCCCAACTTAAAATCATTACTTCATAGACCTTTTGAATTTCTTCCTATCAATCCAAAAAAAAATATTAAAAGAAGAATGTCTTGAATCAGATTTTTCATGAAAGAAAGATTATTATTCTGTAGTTGCACAATATCAATATTCTTCTACGGTGCCTACTTTACCTAATACTCCTAAGAGCCCTACACAAAAAACTAATCAAGGGTCCTAATGAAAGTTTCATATTTATAAATTAAATTATAACTTACTTACAGATATATCAGATATATATTATAAGTATAAAATATTAATATAACATCAGCCTCCGCAGTGTCTCTCATTATTTATGACAAGCAACAATATAAAGATTTGGCTTTAATAAAAAACAAATAGTAAGTGGTCTTTGTAAACAATTGTCTATATATAACCTAACTTCATCTTTATATTTGTATTTTAGTAGAACAAACGATAGGACTTAGTTGTGTACAATTAAGATTTTTTACAATTCAGCTTTAAATTATTCATTACAAATTGATAAAATTGTAAGGAAAAATTAAAATAAAAAAAGTTATTTACAAAAGTATTTAGCAAACTTAAACTTAATCACCAGTTACACGTTTTTCATTTTAGCTATTTGAATTTCACATTAACTATTAAACTCCTCTTCTACCACCATCTTTAAAATAATTTTTTTTAAAGCCATAAAAATGCTGAAATTTTCTATCGAAATCTAAGCATGAAAGAAATACTCTGGAAGATAAAAGAGATAGAAAAAAAAATCCAAACTTACGTATAAGAAGGAGTTGGAGATCCTTGAGCTGCACAGGGAAGTTCCACTGCATCCCCTTGATAAGCTTCAACCATTCCCATGCTATGAGTAATTCGAGGTGGAACACTGCTTTGTGGCTCTTCAAAAAAAAAAAAATATTGAATAAAAAAAATATTTGAAAAAAAGAATTCAACCATGTTTGTACTAAAAATTTAATTCTCTCTACTCGAGTTGTTCAAATGTTTACCCGAAAAAACAGTAAAAACGATTTCATTTTGTCCAAACAAAAAAAAAATGATAAAAAAAATTTCATTACGTCGTTTTGGAGCGTCCATATAGAAAATTTTGTTTGAAATTATCTACTTATCATTCCGTGGCAGTCCTCGCTCAGACATGGAGAATTTCACCCCTCACACACAACCGTTGTTGGCATTACAATTTAAGATAAAATGCTAGGCTGCTAAGAGAGAAGCATTTTTACAGTTTCTTCGTCCCAATGGACCGCGAGTCAAAAGAAAACAGGCGTATGGAAGAACGTCAAGTCATTAAGTGAGCCCTTAACGCAATTTACCTGAATGTTGCGAGTTTTGAATGCAAAAGAGCAGCAAAGTGTGAAAGAAAAATAAAAGGTCAAAAAGTAGTTTGTCTTTAAAAAAAAAATTTTTAATATTTTTTTTTATTATTCTGTGAAAGAAATATTTTTTTAAAATTGAATAAATAAAAGAAAAACAATATTTTGATATGAAACAGGTGTTATTTAAAACGTTGGGCATTGGTTTCCAATAGAATTTTAAGTGGAAATTTGCCAACGACGAATAAAAAAAAATCATTGAGTAGCAAAAATATGTAAAACAGTGTTAAACTTCGAGTTAATATGTTTTCTCACCTAAATAGTCGGCTTAAACTGCTTAACCCTTTAACATTTGGCATCGGTGCAAACATTCGAGTGAGGGAAAATTTCCGTCTCTGAACATTTCATTATTTGAAGGTTAAGAAACGAGGTTCACAATCATTTCGTGTCGCGCACGTTTACATTCGTAAAGTGCTGTCTCCCAACAAATCCAATTGTTATTTGAGAATAATTGAAAAAAAAAGTAAAAGACGCTTTAAAAGTAATTACAGTACATTTCATTGAAACAACTATTAAATTAAGGTAGGAGATGCTGAGAAAATTAGCACCTGGTTTAGTTCGAGGATTACGTTCCGTTACTTTAATTCGTACCACACACTTAATGCGTAGGGTTTAATGGTTAGGTTATACAACAACAACAGTATTATTACGCCTAGAATTTTACCCAATATTTTTATTATAATTGCCGTAATTTAAAATTGTAGGGTTACACAAGTGTTAATCCGTTAAACAACTCGTCGATTACTGTATAAAGAGATGCCATAATTTCTTCGAAATGTCTAATCATATGCTGATATTGCAATAGTATTACAGCTTTAATGCAAAAAACCTTATTCCCTATGAAATAGATTGTAAAAAAAGCCTATTAATGCCAATGTCG
>JAQFZU010001861.1:0-11444 GCA_034696185.1 Henia vesuviana | reverse complement strand
AGCATCTTCAAAAATATCTACAGCTGCATCTTTAGCATCAACTACTTCATCCTTAGCATGAACAACTTTTTCTTTTGTTTCAGTAAGTAACATTCCTACATGTTTAACAGCTACTGCTTTGTCCTTAACTTCAAGTAATTTATCACCTCTCTCCTTTGTATCAACATCCCCAACATCACTGTCCACAACCTTGTATTTAGCTTTTGCTAGTATATCCAATACGCTATCTTTAGCTTCAGGTAGTGTCTTTTTCATACTTTGAAATGCATCTGTAGTAATTGCATAATCCTCAATTGTCGTTTCCACAATCACGTCTTCGGAATCAATTTGCATAGCATCAACTTTCTCCTTAGTATCTAACACACCCTTTTCAACAATTTCGGATTCAAGCATAAAAACCTTTAACTTATCTTTTCCATCAACTTCATCTTTAGTAATTGTCACAACCTTTTCTATTTTTTGACTCACATCTGTATCTTTATCTATTATCGATTTAGTGTCAGAGACAATATGTCTTATACTTCTTTCAACACTTGGTATAAATTCTCCTTTTTCTATCACAGATTTCTGAAATTCAGATTTAGTAGTAGTTTTGACTATTATTTCACCGACTTTAGACTCCGTTACTGTATGAACTACTTCTTTCTTCACATCTATCACAGCTTTTTCAACGACATCTTTAGTTATTATTACACCTTCTTCAAAATCTACAGTTTCCTTCCACGTATCTTCGTCGTCTCCTTTTTCTTGCATATCTATTTCTCCCTTCTCTACTGAGGTTTCAGGTAGTGTTTCTTGTGTTTCATCTACTTCTTTAAATTCTTCTACACTTTTTTCTTGGTAAGTTTCATCAAATTGAGCTTGTGATTGTTGAGTTTCATCTTTAATAATTGATAAAATGTCTTTGATTTTGTCACTTATTTGTACTGATTTTTCACCATCTTCAACTTCGGGGTATGGCAATTTTATTGCTATGTCCCTAACAATTGTAGTTACATCAATTAAACTTTTTCCAATATTTACATATTCTAATTCCTGAGTTTCAACTATAGTAACTTGTTCATCACCAGTAATTGGCACACCTTTTGTCAGGGCAGGTTCTTCAAATTTAGGCTCATCTTTTAATACTACAACCTCTATTTCCCTTCTTATGTCTACTTCGTCTACAGGGGTTTCCACTTTTGATTCTATTGTCTCTTCGTCTATGCCAGTCACGTCTTTTTCACTATCTACAGAAGGCACTTGCTCGTGACTGGGCAAAATCTCACTGATAATTTCTGTTGGCACTTGAATTTGGTCTTCATATATAGGCAAACTCGTTTTCTCCATCTCTTCGCTGACTTCTTTTTCGACAACAGTTTCCTTTTCAGCATTGTCGAGGTTTATGTCAACGTCCATCTTGCTCATGACGACGTCGACAGAGGTAGTTTCTGTTTTTGCCAATTCTTCGACAATTATAGGACTCAGTGCCACACTCACCGTCTGCGTCATGATCGGGCTCAAGCTCGAATCGACAGTAACGGTTTGCAGACATTCCACCGGACTCGATGCGACCGACACCATTTCTATGTGAATGGGACTGATGGCAGCGTCCACAACGTTTGCCGCTTTGGCAACAGCATCTGACACCGATTCACTTTTGTCCTCTTCTTCTTCCACTTCGACTTGTTTGGCCTCAGTTTCTACTGGCACCGTCTTTTTCAGAGCAACCGCGCTGGCACGTTTCGAAGGCACTTTGATTTTTTCCACGTCCGACAGCATTCCGGTGGTGATTTTTATATGCGATTCAGTAGAGATCGATATTTCATAGGTTTGTGGTGCTCTGCCACTGTCGTAGAGCATAAGGCGACTTTCAGTGCTGGCACTTGCATCTCTAGTCTTCACTTCCTTGTGACCAATCAACAACTCTACTGAAGGAGACTTGCCGGGATTTCCGGTTCGTCTGCCTCCTCCTCCTCCTCCTCTTCCAGAGTGTCCGGGATTGCTCGAAGTGGGATTAACGGGTACGTCATACAAGGAATCGCGGTCGTCGGCCTCGTCTGCCGAACTCAGCGGCAACGACAGCGACGATCCGCCAATAGTAGATTTGCCTTCCGAAGTCGGTCTTTGCGTCGGTACGGAATCGGAACGGTCGGAAGCGTCGATGAATTGCATGGCTCGGATCATATTGGACGGTTTAACTGCATCTACTTCGTCTACAGCCAACGGAGCATCTCGTACATCCGCTTCTAGTAGTTCGGTGATCGGTTCTGATATTCCAACTGGAATCGGTGAATGTTTGGTTTCAGACTTTTCCGTCTTTTTGCACGTCTCCTCCACTTTCTTTGGTTCGGGTTCCCTCGTCGGTCGAACTTGCAATACTGGATTTTGGTCTTCGGTCTGGCCCAATTCGGTGAGACTCACAGCTTCGTCAGTTTCGGAAGGATTTGTTGTTTGTTTGTCAATCGGAAGTGCCATCACTTCAGTTTCCACAGTCCTTTTGCTCATTTCTTCTTGCAGCACAGGGCCGACATTCTCGTCCCATTCCTGGCTCTCAGAGGGAATCAAAGAGGTTGTAGCAATTTGTCTCGTTGTTTCCTCTAGCGACGTCGTTACGTGATCAACTGCAAGTTGATTCACAGCAAAGGGACAAAATGATTAACACCTGCCCTGACATTTGGGCCTCAGATGACATTTTCACGTTCTCAGAATCAGACAGAACAGGAAGGGAATTTGGGGAATTTGACAGCACACAATGGGATTGGATATTTTAAAATGATTAAAAAATATAAATAAAAATAAGCAAAACTTAACAAAATAAAATTTTATTTTTCTAATCGATAAAAAGCGATTAAAAATCGAATAAAATAAAAAACAAAACAATAAAATATAAAAAAACTGTGATTTTTATTTCCAAATAAATAACAAAATTATTATAATAAAAGCAAAATAAGATTATTTTTGCCTTCTTTCAATCAATCAATAAATAAATAAATAAATCAATTTGTGCCATCAACTTTCACCAAAAATCCTCATTTTTTTTTAATTTTAATAAAAACGTCCCAAATAAACATCGCTCGTAATAACAAAAATGAATAAAATAAATAGAAAATTGCATTCAAATTAAATATTATTTATTTTCTACCTACGGCTTTGCTCTTTTATATTAAAAAAAATAATAAAAATAAGAATTTTCTATAGAAAAGCAATAAAAATCAACCAAAAATAGCAACTGAAAGCATAATAACATCCAACTTACCTGCCATTAAAAACAAAATAAGTAAAAGGTAACGGGGACGAACGACAGACATGCCATTGCCATGCACAACTTCCACCACAAAAGCACATTTTAACACATTTCTCACATATCTTTAAAAAACTATTTTTCATTTCTTACCTTTTTCTTCGACCGTTTTCCCCTTTGGCTCCGGAGATATATGATCCCCTGCGGCCTGAGTCGAAGAGATCTCGCGCTCGGCGAGACGGCCGGGGTCTCCATCTCCTATTAACGTAAACAAACGTCAACTTAAGCAGTGCTATAAACAACACTGATAAAAAAATATTTCGTTATCAATAGTATTGTTGATATGTAGCCCTTATCTAACACCAGGCCCCTGCTGACCCTAGGCCGGTCCTACTTTCGCCTATTGGTGAATCTGACACAAGGTGCATTCACTATCTATGTTTTTACAGTTTTTATACTTTTTAAAAACTGTTTTGCAACTGAAACCAATGCATAAAGTCATTTGCATAAACTGATAAAACTCTAAAAACAGAGATATTAAATGCACCTACTGTTTATGCCCATTAAAATAACTTGAACTCAAATAACACCAGGCCCCTTCGGAGTACCTGTTGGACGATGAAACTGAGCCAGGGTCTACTCAACCTATCGATATCGAAGTATCGGTATTGTTTATAACACTGAATTTAAGCAATTTAAAATAAATATAAAATAAATACATATAAAAACATGCAAATTTACAATGCAAATAAAATGATTAAAAAGCTGAAAATTAAAAATATACAAAATCAAAATGGTGGATGCATAAAATCACGTAACGCGTATTTTTTTTTTTTTTTTTTTACATATTTTTACCTTCCCGCACAATACGCGTTGTTTTAGTAGTTGTTACTGTCGTTTTGACCGAACCGTCGGCCAATGTTGTGCGGGATGTCGACGTTGTTGTTGTCGAACTCGAACTTTCCTTCGCATCTTTAGTATAATTAAAAATAAATGCATTTTTTTTAGTTTTTTTTTTCTTGCATAAATTTAAGTTAATTTCATTAATTATCATTCAAATTATGCAACTAAATTAATTCGTGATCAAAGCGAGGTTAATTCGCATTTCCATTCGTCATCGTTTTCAGAGGTTAAATTCATCGTATTCGAATTCCACATGCAAATGAGGTATTAATTTCCATATATAATTTGCATAACTAGCACATCACTTTTAAAAATCCTTTTTCTCGATCCGTGTACCTTCCGGTGTCTGCAATTCCGGTAACCGTGGTACGACCGCCGGTTCGGGCGTGGCACCGACCGGCGTCGAAGCGCAGGCTGCATCTGGTCCGAACGTACCGACGCCCGGCTGCCGTCGCTTCTTCCTTGGCGGCGGCATCTCGCAATCACCGATCCCGCCTCGATCGATCATCGCTCGTTCGATTTCGGCGATTACGTCGTCGTCCACTTTCGGTGGTTTCGGTTCGCCCTCTTTCGATGCGCCTTTGTCCTCGACCAACCAACTTTCTAACGGTTTAATGCTCGCTTCTAACTCGGCCATGAGTTCTGCCTCGCTCTTCGCCATTGCCGGATCCTCCCACGTGGGATCGTCATCTTTCGACCACCAATCGGCGACACCGGTCGGTTCGACGACTTTGCTCTTCATTTCATCTTCGCGAACCGGTGCCATGTTCGCAAGCATTTCTTCGAATTCCTTGTCGAGTTTCGCTCTTGGAGCTTCCGGCGATGCTGGAGTCGGTTTCTTGACCATTCCGCCCACGACTTTCGGTCGTTCAGGGATTTTCGGTGCTTTTTTCTTCTTGACCGGACTCGGCGGTGGAGTCGTTTTGGTCAAATATTCGACCCACGCGTCGATTTCGGCCGGTGTCGTAATTCGTTTTGCTATTTCCTCTTCAATTGGTGCTTCGATTGGTGCTTCGACCGGTGGTGGTTGACCGGCCGGTGGTTTGGATCGGGGTGGTTTGACCGGTTCAAATTTAGCCGGTCTCGCCGGGATCTCCGGTTTCTTTTTAACCGGTGAGAATTTCGAACTTTTCACTTTCCCTTAAAATTTCACATTTTGCAATTTTTATTCAAATAAAATTTTTTTATGTTAAAAATATCAAAATAGCTGAAATATGCAAATTTTTGAAAATTTAAATAACATTTCAAATCTCACCTGTATCAATTGTATCGGGACGGGGCGTTTTCTGATCAGCTATGGATCCGGTCTCGCTGCTTGTCTCTTCCGCTGACTCCGCTTCCTACAAAAAATTCAATTCGATGTTAAAAGAGTTAGAATTCAAAATGGCTGATAAAATTTTTTTTTACTTTCATCATATCTTTTTCGTCGTAAGACACATCCAACGAGATATCGCGCCGTAAAGAAGCTTCGCGAGACGGGCCAAGTTCCTCTTTCAGATTTTCGAATCCCGATTGATCGAGACGAACTTTGGCGACGGCTCGTTCGACATCATCCGTTACGAGTTCAACATTAAAAATGCATTGATTCACGATATCTTCGCGATTTATTTTTCGTAACGCTTTTTCCAAATTATTCCCTAAAATTTAAACCCTCAATTAATTTTAACTCAATTTCCACTTCCACTTCCATTACCCGTCGCCTTGTTTCCAGCCAACTGCATCCACAGATGAAGCATTACGGCCGCCTGTTGGTTAACGTCGTCCGGGTACTTTGTCTTGATCAAATTGATATCAGATTCGGGAACGTCCAATTGAAGCGCCAACACCACCCAATCGTTACCGAGGAGACCGGCGATGTCGGATACGCGCAGATCGGCGCGGTGAATCGTCTCTGGTTTACCTAAATATTTGTATTTTAATAATTTGCATGTATAATTAGCCAATTTGCATTTACTCATTCCCATCTCCTTCAAGTAAACGTATTTCTTCTCGAGCGTCAGTACGTCCTGACTCGTCGGTGACGTGTCGGCCTATTATAATCAATAATAATAATAATAATAATAATAATAATTGTTATAATCAGTAGAAATTACTTTTCTGACGTCTGGTAAAGTGATGTTCAGATTGCAGATGGGTGTTTGTGGGGGGTCGCTTCGACCGCCCTTCGGTTCCTTCATGAATGCGATACGACCGATCGGTTCCTGGTTCGGGTCTTTTTCGCGGACGGTGAAGGGAAGTCGGTTTTCGCGGAACGCGTGGAAATTGAGGGCCAACTGTTCGCCAGACTTAGTTACAGGGATGAGATTGCCGGCAAATTCCACGTACTGTGCTTTGTTTTCCAGAACCTGAGTGAAAATGATGTTGTTGAAGAGATTAAAGGGTTAAATAAGTATTTTTGGGTTTTTTTATTATTTTATTTTACTTCGACGTCACGACTTTTTGCAACTTCGCTGAAATGTTCCTGGTTTTCCAGAGTTTTATCTTCTTTGTCGTCTGTCATGCAGAATACCCTTAGTTTTGCTTCTACAGGGTCGATCCGCTTGGCAAACACTACGAATTTTGCCATGAATGGTACGTGAATGGCTTCGCGGTATAATTCCGTCGCCATTTTTGTTGCTTCACTGATATTTCGACAATCAATGAGCAAGAATCTATTTAATAAATTTAAAAAAATTTTCGCGTTATCATTATCAAAACAATTGTTCCGGATTACAAGTCGCATAATTTGTCGTATAAACCGCAAATTCTACGAAACGAAGGGTGTAACAGGGTATATTGAGACATTTTATACCTAAAAAGGTGTAAAAAACAATGGAAATTCAAAAGATGTGTGCTATGAGACAAATATTTCTTAGAGTGCAGCATTTCTCACACGAGCAACTTGCGATTTAGTGCGTAAGCCACTGACGCCAGCACTAACCCGCAGCAAAAATGCAGGATGCGTGCCAAAATTTACTTGGTGGATATATACATCCATTACACGTCAAAAACGCAAAGTAGTTGACACGAAAAACGACTGTAGCGCACTGTCATGACAAATGCAAAATGCATCAATAAACACATCTATGTGAACTAGGCTCAAGTGTTGCGACGTTTGTGATGTTACGGCTTCTATTATAGAAAAATAATTTTCCATTGCATCAACATCCTGATGGAGGGGGTTCTTTGTTTGTTTGTTTTGGCCGAAGACCCGCGGCATTCCTTTCGCAAGTGAATTAAAGATGATTTGATTTAATTGTTGTTGTGCGACTTATAATCCGGATTCTTAAGTTAAGTTTGTTAACCTTGCTGAAACTGTTGTTGTAAAAGAAACGCAGTCATTGACAAAAGTGAGAGGCGTTGAACCGGTGACATCTTCCCACTGAGCTCGTGTAATTCCTCCTAAAATAAAAACAGGAAAGAAAAAAAAAAGCAAAATATTTTTAGTAAAAACAAACTAAAGTAAAAAGAAAAATAAAAAAATAAAAAAAAGCACAAAATTTAAATAAAAAAAAAATTAAAAATTTGCATTCACAAAACCCAAAACAAACTTAAAAAACTACAAAAACAAAAACCCCAAAAAAAAGTAAAAAAAATAATAAAAAAAATAAACAAAACAAAAATCAAAGATTTGTCCGCACAAAATTCCACATCTACTCTTTACTTATAACAACAAAACATTTAATCCCATTAAAAAATTACCAAATTTCATTTTCCCAAAATTGTCCTAAAAAATCCCCTTTTTAAAAAAAAAAAAAAAAACTACAAAAAATGCAATCAAAACATGCAAAAAAGTAGCAAAAAAAAATTTCCATCCAAAAAAATTTATAATTTAAATAAATAAATAAATAAATAAATTGAAGAAAGATAAACGTGGACAGATGCGGACAAACCTGACTTAGTACTACCTGTTATGCTGCACAATAACCTCAGTGTGGGAGTTTCGCCGCTGTATTGGTTGATCATGCCGCGTGAGGCGGCTTGTGGCACGGGTATCGTTAATGTAATCGGTTTGTGGAATTTACGACGTCGGGGCTCCACCGTCACGACGGGACTCACTGCAACTCGGTTACCAAGCATCTTGGCCACCAAGTCTGCAGGGATCGGCAGGGCCTGGAATGAGGAACGAGCCATGGCCAAAATTATTTCATTTTAATTTTTTAAAAAAATAAAATAAAATTCAAAGCAAAAGTCAATGACAGCAGTCGATTCGAGATGAATAGGGCTAAAAATTTAAGAGATTTCCATAAATCGCTTAACGCCATTGTCGGACCACGTTTGGCACTACTTAATCCCAAAACCACGCGACTCTAACATCAAATCCAACCCAACTGTGGGCAAAGCAAAACTTAGATCGAGAGAAGTGCGGCCATGTTTAATCAACAATGACTGCGCCGTGATTGGTCACATGACAATCGCCATTTTGTATTTATAAAAATCTCTTAAAATGTTAAAAAATAAATAAAAAAATGTAAAAAGCCATCTCTTCCATCATCCTTCAAAGCCCGTGACTGCTGGAGCCCGAACACTATAATTGCAAAGACGCCATTTTTAATTAATAAATTATTTCAAGGTCTGAGCAATTATTAGTATTTTAAGTGTAATTTTTATGTGTTTAATATGAAGCAGTCAAAACAATAAAATGAAGTGTTAGTAGCGATTTATTAATAAGTTCTGAATTGTTAGTACAGAATCAATGGACAAAAGACACAAAAAAACGCTTTTTTCCATCTCTCAAGTCATGCAACACTAAATCCGTGATTGTTGGGAGTGAATTGGAGATGCCAACAGTGGGTCGTACAACCAACAATGTTTTCATTAATCAAGAACAAAAGTTAGAGGCTCGAAAGCGATTGGACAACACCCTAGTTCTCGGCAAATCCCGTAAACTCCCGAATAAACAAATAAAACAAAGCTACGATTACAATGTGATAAAATTTCCTTGACCGACACAAAACGACTGGTCAAATCTCGTTAGAACACGAGATTAAATCGATCGTAGGAAGTACGGAAAGCAATAAACTCGGTTGTAACGAGATTTAACCTGTAAAAAGCGCAAAAAAAATAAATAAAATTTCATAAATATATTATATATTATCTCATAGGCACTCGTCGTATAATTTTAGTATTTCAGGTACTCACCAAACTAAACTGAGTTTTGAACATTTATTTAACGTGTGAATACACAAAGAGATTTTTTTCCGTTTTCCATTATCCCCCTTTCGAAGACGAACCAAGTTTACCTGTAGTCCCACTTTGATCTTCTTGGTCAGAGCCCCTTCGGGAAATACGGCCTGCACTTGTGGGACCACCGTCGAGCTCACCATCCCGCCTTCCGGTCCGATGGCCTGGGCTTCCTGACGCACGCGCGTCACTATGGCAAAATACTGCGGGAAATCGGTGGTGAGAATGCGCGTGATGCGGTTCGTGTGCAGGTCTTCTAAGGCGCTCAACTCTGGAAAGATAACGATTGTTACCCGTAATGCCATACTCGATATGTGGTTTGTAATTCAACTTCGTGCGCTTAGACTATCGTCAATGATTTATGAAGGGCATTTTTGTGAGCAAATTACATTTAAAAACATCAAACAATTGTAGATCTCAAAAATCAGCCAATGAGAATTGAGATGGGCGGAGCTTAACAAGTCCACTGTGCAAAGTGCATTTGTCATTTGCAGCTCCGTACAGCAATGAGCCTCATGTTATCGAAACCAGGCATGACTAGTTAATAAACTATGTTAAAGGTGAATTCCGGGGGGGCAAGCCCCCTGACTTAACTAGTGATAGGCTTTAATAAATCTAAGTAAGAGGGGGGGGGGGGTCCAAACTCAAAACAATCGCAAATGGTGACGCAAGCATGAAAACCATCCGACCAATCATTGGTTCAGGTTAAAATGCCCAGAATGCACCTTGGTATTTGGTTATTAGCCAAGTGTCGATTGCCGCGCACACGTAGCCGATCGAGCTTTTACCTTCGCCGTCGAAACTCTCGTTGAGCACTTCTTGCACGGCTTCTTCGGAAGCCTCCAAAGTGTGTTCCCGCCACGTCTCCCCGTCGTCGCTTCGTAGAATCGTTATTTCTCGCTCTTTTCCTCGCAGAGATGCGAAGTGCGGAACCTCGATAATTACGGGTCTGCAATTTGAAAAAGCAAAAACAAATTAAAATCGACCAGCTGCAAACTCCATTACATTTTTACCCTAAAAACTTGGCTCCGGTCGGTCCAACCTCAAGTACGCGACTGGCGCATGCTTCGCCTTCCATCAACGGTGGTGGATGCGTCAACTTCTCCTTCTTCAGGTACCGACAGGTGATCCTAGTGGGCATCGGCGCTTTCCTCGGCGGGATGATGACCCGTACCCCGGAATGCCGACAACCCCGCATCGCTCCTCCTCTAGCATCCACCATAAAACTAACTAAAAATCTAAGCAAAAATGCCTCTGTTAATCCTCACCATTTACAATTAACCCCCAAAAACCCCCCATTTTGAATTTAAAAATTTTTAAGCTCTAAATAAAAGCGAACCTCGTCTCAGCCATTTGTGCGCGTATTAAAAACGAAAAACGAGCATTTCTCATCTATTTATGGCGACGTGCAAAAGCCGAAACCCCATCTTTTAATAGATCGACCCAGACACACTCATATACAACTGGCAACCAAAACACTTTTTTTTTTAAAAAGCCGTTTACAACTAATTGCAATTCAACATTCCCGATTAAAATATAGAAAATTAAAACTTACGTTTTCCATTTTAGTTTGCTGCGGCATGCGGGAGAGAAAAAAATTTTTACGTTAGAAATTAGTCCATTTTGAAATTTGATTTTTTCCAACTTCTCGCATCGCTAATATCCAATTTAACCCATCTCATCGCATTGCAATCGTTATGTTACATAGGAAAGGCCGGCTCAGAGTGCGGCCGCACGGGGCCCCCGCATTTCAATCGGATTTTGCACAGGGCCCCGCAATTTTTCCAAGCCGGCCATGAAAGTGACGCAACGAGTGATTTTCGGAGGGATTTTTAAACGTGAAAATTTTTCGACCAATCACGTTCGAGATCCAACTTGACTGTGATTGGTCGGTTTTTCTAATTAAGTTTAAATCAATTTAAATCCCCATTTTTATTTCACATTTAAAAAAAATCTCCCAAAATGGTTATCGTTACGCCACCTGTTGTTAAAATAGAAAAAAAAATTAAATTAAACAAACCAAACCTGCGCCTCACCATTCCCTGTTTGGGAATCGAAATATCTTCGCGGCTCCTTCGTTTCAAGAGTGCAAAAACAATTGATTTAATTAAAATTTTTTTAACCGTTTGACTGATGGCTGAGAATTTGATAGTTA
>JAQFZU010001860.1:0-11451 GCA_034696185.1 Henia vesuviana | reverse complement strand
TCCCACCAATCAATTTTACCCCCAAATTAATTTCCAAAACTATTTTTTTTTAAATTAAATTTTTAAGAAAATTTTAAATTGAAAATAATTTTTTAGGGGTTTTTGGGAAAAGTTGAAATGGAATTGAAAAATAATTTGATATTTTTTTACGCCGTAAATTGAAGGGAAATGATATTTTGCAAATCATTCGATTGTAAATCCGGGAACTAAAAACACGTTTAATTATTAACGATTAATTTTATAAATTTTTATTCGCACTTTAAAAAACACTTATATAAATATAATATTAAAATAAAAATATTTTTTCCAAAAAAAAATTTAAAAAAAAAATAAAATTAAAAAAAAAAAAAAAATAAAATATTTTTTTTCAACTGTCAATCAAAGATGGGTCGTAATAACAGGTCTTCACTGGTAATAATTTCATTTCAAATTCCTCTCTCAGCACTCTTTTCAACAATTTGCACAAAACCCCCATCGCCGTTCAACAAACACCCGGCGGATCATTTTTTTTCCATTTATTTTATAACCCCACAAAAAAATAACCCTTTTAAAAACAAATAAAAATCACTTAACCGTGTAAATAAACTCATTTAATTACGTAAGAAAAATAAAAAAAAATTTAAATTAATTTTTTTTTTTTAAAATAAAAAAAAAATTTCCAATGGACGATCCAATCTTAGTACACGACCTCGCATTAAAAAAAAATCTATTGTTTTTCACGAAATAATTTGATCTTTCAATCTCCCACACCATCTTTTCATGGCCTATTACACACGTTGACCCTCGTGTGATACTTCACTGATCAACTTCATCCCACCTCACAACAACACGCACTTCCGGTTGATTGACACATCCATAACATTGATAAAACCAAAAAAATATAAATTCATTTCAAACCTAAAAGTAAATTTTCAACAAAAAACTAATAATAATCTTCGTTATATCACTCGAAAACGACTAAATCTTGAAAGTAATTAAATTCATTTATCGAATTAGTGAACGGTGTAAAATTACATGGTAGCGAAAATTAACGCCAAAGATGGCAGTGACAACACACTTTTATAAATTATTTCCGGTTAAAAAAAAAGTAAAAATAAAAAAACCAACCTTGACTCGTTAAAATCCTAAAAATTAACTAAAGGACATTAAAAAGCAAAAATAGGCATCTTTGCGGTACCCCTAAAACCCGATGCGTATCTCATCGTTAAACGGACATTTAAAACGAGTAGAGAATCCCATTGGGAAAGAAATCTCGTCAACTATTTTAAAGAGGATAGTCAAGTATTGTAAATGTAGGTCGGGGGTCAAGGATGACCTTTAGCGACCTTTCGAGTCTTTTTAACTGTTTTATATCCAGCCCTAGGCATCGTTTCAACAACAGGTGGCACGAGTAAATATAGGAAAAAATTACATTCGTGAAAAAGTATTTTTTTTTTTAAAAAAATATTTAATTCAATTGGCTTCGAGGTTATGTGTGGGTGTGGGTCCGTAAACACAGGGTGATTACAATCGCGCACCTTATCATCAGTCGAGTGTGTCATTTGTTTCCAAGGTGTGCGATGGGTGAACGTATGCGCACGCGTGCTCGGTCCACCCTCGACTTTTCTAACCCTTTAATTACGTCTCCATATTTTCATACAACCTTGCATTTCTTATTATTTCTTTTTCTTTCTTTTTTAAATTCATTTTTTTTTTAAATTTAATTTTTACTTTTAACACATTGTCATTTTTCACACTTCATTTACACACAATTACAAAGAGATATTAAGGTTTTTCTCTGGTGGGGTGTGGGGTGGGGGAATTGTGGTGTCGAAATATGTAAGGAATTTTTTGGTTTAAGGGGTGGGTTTTTTGGGGTTGGAAAATTGCATTGAATTTTTTTTTATTTTTTTTTATTATTATTAAAAAGTGAAGAATAATTTGCTATTTTTATTATTGGATTTATTGAAAAGATGGAATTGCATTTTTCTAGTTCAAAATGGCGTTTGGATTAAATGTAAATTAGTCAATTGGGGTGTGAAGGATTCAGTGAAGCGCTGAGGGACAATCATTAGCTAAAATGTTCCTCCTTAATACAATGGCAACCTCTTTACTGCCTCAACGACGCTGTATTCAACGGGTCATTTCAAGAAATTTTATTTTATTTTATTTTTTTAATTTAAAAAAAATTATTCGATGGACGTTTTGTTTATGCAGGTGTCGAGTCGGACGAGTTTTACCTTCACTTTCCTAGAAATGGCGGCCGGGGGGATGTGGGGGGACGAGGTGGGGTACACGGGCCAACGCCCACCCCCGCGTTCCACCCCGAGGGTGAATGACATCGAGGCCAAAGCACCACCCACTCGATCCGTCAAACAAAAAAAAACACCTTCCGCCATATTGTTTTATAGAAAATGACCGATTTCGCCATTTTAAATCTTAAAAATTTTTTTTTTGCATTTTTTATAATTTAATTATCGTATCGAGGCCACTCGTAGAATATTCCTAGAAAAAAAAATATGGTTGAATATATTAAATTTTACGAGTTTCGAAGGGGGGGAGTGAAGGGGAGGGAGAATGTCGCATCAATGCACGGTATAGTCACGTGTTAATGGTACACAGGTGGTATCGCAGAATTTCCGCCATTCATATTCAATCGAGAAAATTAGAAAAATAAATAAAAAATTGGAAAATTCGGTTAATTCGGACCTTGAATAAAAAAAACGAGCAAAATCAAACGTGGACGAAACAAATAATAATTGGAGATCGCGTGCCACGACCGGTTCAAAACTTAACATGCAAATCTATTTAACTTTGCTTTTCGCGTGTCATTTAAAGAACGAAAAACAACTTTTTATTATTATCAACACTCGATT
Organism: Henia vesuviana; assembly: GCA_034696185.1. NCBI lineage: Eukaryota > Metazoa > Arthropoda > Chilopoda > Geophilomorpha > Dignathodontidae > Henia > Henia vesuviana. Next base: position 8,596 of record JAQFZU010001860.1, on the reverse strand, counting down.
TAACTCCTCTTTTTATTTATTCCTTTTTTTATTATTTATCTAAAAACACACGAGAGATTCGTATCTAATAATTGAACGCATCTAAAAAAACAAAAAATAATTTTTTTTTTTTTTTTTTTAAATGTGGGCCTTCAAAATGATAGCAATTGTAGGTCGACGACCCTCGGAATGCGTCGAAAATGTAAGATTAATTGAAATCAGAGTAGAAAACTGTAGTCGATCTTTGACCCTTTCAACTACGACCACTTGTCTCGCAACTGCTTTTCCCACGACGACATTTCTTTCGCTACTGATTAGGGTTAATTAAACGACTACTAAAAGGGACCCGTTTCGTAAAAACTAACCCCATTTTCCCCTTACCCCTCACATAAACGCTCGTTAAACTGCAATTGCAATAACGACACCAGACTCCGACCACACCGAAATCACAATCAGTAATTAATACGTTCATTGCCAATAGCAACCGCTTAGAAACAACAGATATCGACTGAAGCCAATTCCTTTTACTTATTTTTACATTAAAAATTCAATTTATTAAAAATTCCATTAAAAATTTTTATATCGATAATAGAGAGGTTTTACGAGTGGACACGAGGGGTGTGAGGGGTGGGGGGGGAGGGTGAAAAGGTGGGGGGGTTGGGGGGGTGTCGAGTTCCGCCTGGTCAGCACATGGCGTGACACGCATTCCGTGTCATCCCACGTATGCGCGCGTGACCGACTCGAGCCCATTTGTGGCTTGGTTCGGTACAGATTGACCGAGACACTCGTTAGAGCGAATGTCGATTGATTTACGTTGGGTAATGTTGTTTAAACGAGGTTTTTTTTTTTATCGGTGCGTTTTTCTTTCGTGTTTGCCTTAGCAGGGACTGGCCAATCTCGGCACCGTTGCGTGCATCCATTTATGTTTGTCGAACCCGAATTACAATGCCGATACTCCCGTTACAGCGAACCACACCCCTTTACAACGAACCACACCCCGTTCAACTGCAAATTCGCTTTTTATTTATTTATTTATTTAAAAAAAAATATTAAATAAAATGAAATGGAAATAAAAAAAAGTCGATACGAAAATAAATAAAAGAAAAATAAATAATTTTTTTTGTTATTTTTATATAAATCACGTGATCGATCGCTCTTCAAAGTCGATGGGAGAAATCAGTGCGTCACCCGTGGCAATTTTTTGAATTAATAAACTACTTCCGGTGTTAAGTGGCCGTGCCCACCCCAAATGACTTGACCCCGGATCAATTTATCCACTCGTAAATTTGTTTTTAGTCCCGATCGTCGCCGCCATCTTTAATAATCAATTATTATTAATGAATATTCGAGCGACGCATCTTCGGCTATTGTTCCGTCGCCGTGGTAACCCGTCTCGTTTAACCGGAAGTGGAGAACTCCTTAAACTTGGATTCGGCCATTTTGTTTCCTAATTAAAGCAAGTAACCGCAAACTCCAACTGATTACATTGATTTGCGCTTCTCAAGATTCTCTTGGCTCGGGTTTTGAGTATACTGCGCGTGCGTGCACTACTTCCGTTGGTGACCCGTCTTATCGGCTGCCCCATGGGCATAGTGCCATTCGAGCCACAAAAGGGGTGGAAATGACTTCCGGTGAAGAGGGGGACGTCGGGACATTGAGACAAAAGGGGTAAGGGGAGATAAAATGGACTCAGCCCCCGAGACATCGCAATTCCCTTATCCGCCATATTGGTCACGTTTCAACTCGCTCAAAATGGCGGATCAAACTTTTTAAGTTGCCCATTTACATTCGGGTTACGAATCTCTAACGGAAATGGATTTTTTAATTTTTTTTATCTTTAAAAGTTGAGAAAAGCGACGATAATTTAACGAAAATGCCCCCGCCGCGGTCAATGTTAAGTCTACGGAGTTTAAGGAGGGTCGGCTTCACCGCGTCGTTTTGGGCGCTGCGCAGTGAAGCGACGGTGCTAGGGGCAAAATTAAAAATTAAATAAAATCATTTATTTAAACTATTTAAAAAAAAAAAATTTTTTTTTAAATTTGTTACGGCGCTCGTGGTTAAGTAACGTTTTAAAACATAAAAAAAAAACCGGCATTTGGTTACATCTTTCTTCCATTTTTGTTTTTCAAGCTAATTAATAATAAATTGACGCTAACACGATATCGGGTCGTTTATGGGAGGAAGTTGAGTGCGCATGCGTTTCGCCTTATCATTTTCATGAATGTTTTGACAAAACAATGGCGCCCGAATTGACGACGGAGGTGGAAGGGGTGAGCGAAAGGAGACAAAAGACAACGGCGCTCCGTTTGCTGGAGCGCGCGCGCTCGCGAACCCAACTTTCGACGCTCCTGTCACGCGCTGTTGAGTATTAAGTTTGAATTTTATCGAAATTTCTCTTCCAGAGATAACAAAAACTCAGTAGAAAAACAAAAAAATTATTTAAAAAAAAATTTAATTCCGATTAAAAAATTTTTATAAACAAAAATCTAATAAAAAACCAAAATGGCCGATTTTAATAATAATAATAAAAAAAATTATAAATTTAAAAACGCCAGAAATGATTTCCCAACTTTTGCTACTTTTTTATTGATCAAAATGGCCGCCACCCCCGCCCTCTGGCGCCAGTCACGGTGAGCGTGGAAAATGAATTGGCGAAACGCTGACACAGCATCGCGAAGGGATCGCAACACCTGATCTTTTATTAATTTAATACCACTAAACATTTCCCAATCCCACAATCCCCTCGATAGACCTCCATTTTATTTTATATAAAAAAAAAAAATAAAAAAAATAAAAAATTCAATTATTATTATTATTATAATGTTGTAATGGGAAAACGAAAACGATACTCACCCCCACCAGGTCTCACCCGACTTTCATCTAATTATTATGCATCGATTCTCACGATTTAAAAGAAAAAAAATATTTATTTAAATTTCGCTCGCACTCTATTATTTAAAATGGCGATTTGCACCGTTTCCGGGTCATTGTAATCAATTCGAGTCACTCGAGACTTTTCAAGATCGACCAAAACTTGTCTAATAATAACAACGACCGTTCCTCGTCTATTGTTGTCCAGTTTCGATTGTCGACTTAAAAATCGAAACATTATCAATTATCGATAGGACGAAACCTAAATATACAAATTTCACTCTATCGATAGACCGATACTCCCATTACCGATCGAAATTCGAATTTAATTCGAAAAATCGATTTGAACCGAGTCGAATAACGTCGAATCTCGAATTTCTCGAAACTTTCTCGAGAAAGACCGATACGAACAAAGTGAAAACGAACACCGCAACAAACGATTCGTCGTCGCTAGGAATTACAAATATTCAAATATCTCGCAACCCCGTCTTTATCGAAAGGGGGTCACGTGACCCTCTCGATACACCCCCATCCCCCCTCCCGGTACCAAATCCCACTTATTTCGTGCTCGGTTCCCCAATTAGCCTTTGAAAACGCACCCACTCTGCATATTAATTACCGACCACGTCCAATTACCGAGCGCCTCTCGACCGCGCATGCGCGTCGACCACCGCCGCCACCCCCGCGCCCGAACCGGAAGCCATTATTGGCAGAGAGGGTCACGTGACACTCAACCATTGGTCCTGGCGGGATGCTGCGTCGAACGGTTGCCATGGCAACGGCCGCCATCGCATCTGGGTCGAGTGATGGGATCGTAAAAGCCACTTTTTCGACATATGTTCGCCGGAAATGGACCCGACTCATTAATTCGCTGTCTGGACACGAGAGGGGGCGCGATCGATTCGTTATTTTTCAATAACGAAATTCTTTTTTTTTTTTTTAATTTTAATTTAAAAAAAATTTTTTTTTTCGAATTAAAATGGCAGACGAGGTCACGTGCGCATCGGTAGGGGTCTTTGTTAGGATTTTCGCCCCCTTTTTTTGGTGCACCGCACGGACCCGCCCTATCGACCGCTACCCGCAGACCCATACCCAGTCGATTTGCATAATTAAAATATTTAAAAAGAAAAATTTTTATTTAATTTAAAAAAAAAAATTTTATTAAAAAGAAAAAAAAAGAAAAAAAAAATGGAGTGACGAGACTGCGACGAGGGTTGGGAAGTTGCACAATTGTCACTTCCTGTCGATTCCGCTTTCACGGACTGATGCACGTCAAACTTGGAAGAAAACTCAGGACGACTTCCGGGTGCCGAGACGAAGACTAATCACGAGCCCAATTGCTCGACGCCGGAAACAACACCGACTAATCCAAAATGGTCGGCCATCTTTTTTTATTTAATTCCCAAAAAAAAAAAAAAAAAAAAATTATAATCGGCCATTTTGGTTTCCACGACAACGCAGCATCCATAAAACGTAATCCCGTCGAGACAATGCGACCGTTAATGGCGGCTTAATGTTGGCTGTCGACAGAACAAATCTTTACCCGTGAATAATTTACACTTTGTTTGCCTTAATGAGGTAATCCGAAGCATCTTAAAACTCCGATGGGAACACCCACCGCGCACGCGTACAATACGCCATATTGTTCTCGAGTCTGGGGAAACGACAACACCGATCGCCAGGTGTCGCTACTCCGATCTTCATATTTACATTAATAAAATTTTAACGGATAAAAACAAAATGGCGTCCAGTTCGTCCATTAAAAGCGTCACGCGTAATAAATGGCGTTTTCCACGCATGAAAATGGCCGTTTCGCGTGTTGCTTTTTATTTTTTTTATTTATTTATTCCCATCAACATCCATTTTGGCACGTAATTCATAACGGACTCAACACCTGCTTCGATTCTGACCATTTAAAACAAAAATAAACGAAAACGAGCAATTTTAAGGTGTTTTTAAAAAAAACACAAAAATTTAAAATGGAAAACGAATTTTGCCATTGGCGGAATCGATAAATTGCAACTTTGCTCTCGAAAAATTTTCCTTTTCAAACATCCATTAAAAGCCGAACTCGATAATATACCTGCGAGTGCTGCTCTGTTTACATTTCCATTGGTTCTGCAACGGCGCTTCGGTTTCGCGTCTTTTGTTTTTTTATTTTTTTTTTAATTAAAAAAAATTATTAATTTATTTATCGATCGGCCATTTTTTTTTTAAAAAATTTAAAATGAATTTTTATTTTTTTTTTTTAAAATACGCAATTTCGCCACGAGAGAGTGATGGCGCCATCGCAATGTTTCCTAATTAAATAGCGAGTGAATAATTCACACTCACTCACCCCTTTCGCTCCTTTTTTCATTCTTTTCTGCCGATATCCACCCACGCGAGCGCAAATAGCCTCATTGGCAGGCGGTGCGAAATTGATTAAGTTTGATGCAATGAATTGGACGGATGCCATCTTGTCAACTTTAAAACCCGATGAATTGTGGGTTTTAAAAAAAAAGATATAAAAGTTACTCTTCTTTTTTATTATTATCACCATTTAAAAAAAGCAAAAAACGGAAAAAAAAAATTAATTTATTTTTAAAGATGAAATTCCATCTAAAAATGGCCGATCGATACAAAACCCGGTCGCGAAGCAAAAATAAATAAAAAATTTCTAAATTAAAAATGGATATATTTTAAAGTAGTGATTTCTGTAATTATCACCTGGAGACGTGTCTATTGTATGTAAATGATAGCGACCTTGGGACCGTGCGAAATGACGTCCAAACGACACTTTTCCTTGATTCACCGCCACTCGAATTTACAAATATTGACCGATGCCCTCGCAAATAAAACGTAAAAATAAACGAATTAAAAGTTAAACAACGAACCAAAGTCAGTAACAATTTGAAAAAGCTTCGTAAACCCAATTTAAGTCTAATTAAAACTCACGCGCATGCGCTTAATGCACGCACCACACAATAACCCGACCAATTCAATTCGCGTTAAGCCTAATGTGCAAACGCAATTACAAACTCCCGAGAGAAAAATAAAAAAAAAAATCCAAAATGGCCGAATAACCCCCATTTTCCCCAAATTTACACTCCCCTTCTTTATAACGACTAGAAAAATCAATTAGTTACATAATTTCGTTATAACGAGACTCTCGACCGTATTTCACCCTCCCCCACCCCCCTCTACTCCTCCCCCATCCCCCCCTGGCTTCCCTCTTCTTTGTCAACAACTCGCCTTAATCTGCAGCTCGATCGGGTCGAGTATGCAAATGAGGTTGGGAATATTCGGGGTCTCCATTGTGGGAGCCCCCAGTTTTGGTGGGGGTCAGTTCGGGGTCAGAGCAGGATGCGGGGTCCCCGAGACGCTACTGGTCGCGTCTCGAGCGCACCTGGTACGAACAACACCCCCTCCCCCATATCCTCCGGTTTTCTTTGAGTCTCGGATTAAAATAGACGAGGTGGGGTGGGGTGAGGGTGAGTCGGGGGGAGACGGGGGGGGAAAGTTGCGCCTTCCAAACTTTTATGGCGGGAATCGACGATTTGCATCTGCACCTGAACCAGGGGCGAGCAACGAACGTGTCTCGAAAGTCGTATGAGCCTCGTTTATCTTACCGTTTTCGAGGTTTTTTTAAGGGGTGGGAGTAGGGGGTGTGTGTGTGTGTGTGTGTAAATATTGGTTTTATTTTTTTTAGGGGTTTCCGGTTTAGTGGTAATACTTCCGGTGGATTTTTTCGAGGTTAAAATGGTGGTTATCAAGATGGCGCCCGGTTTGGTTACTCGGTCTAAGTTGTGGGGGTGGTTAAATGTGAGGTTATTCGAGTTTTGGGGGTAAATTTGATGATAACAGTGGTAATAATAACCCCCACTTCGATTCCTATTGCAATTGGTTATATTTTTTTTTCGAGTGAGTTTAAACCCTCTATTGGATTTGGTAAAGATTTTTCTTTTTGTCGAGCCACTTCTCGTTGAATGGCGCTGTCCCTCTAGTGGCGCAATCAATATTTAATTACAAGTCCAGTGGCGCGTTGAACGTCCCGCTGGGCCACGCACCGAGCGCACGAGGTCCACGAATTAGGCTTATCGAAACCCCCAGAGAGAGTACGAGCGCCCCCTATAGATAAACGCCCTCACTTTTCCTCTTAACCCTTCCTTTACTCCCATTACAACAGTACTTTTTTGTATTTTTATTTAAAAAAAAAAAATGGCGTTCGAAACAATTTTTTTTTGAAAATGGCGGAAATAAAAAATCTCGTCCGCCATTTTATTTCTAGGTCATTACACCATTTTTTCCCTTAAAAAAAAAAAAAAAAAAAATCACATCTTCCGAGTGAAATATGACAGCCATTTTTTTCAACTCAGCGCCACCAAGCGACTAGTAATAAAATTAATAACCTGAGACTGAGGATCATCGTCGACATATGGCGGGAACGACAATCCCTTTATAAGGGTCGAAACGAAAAAAAAAAAAAAAATTTTTTCAAATATTCAAATCCTGAATTTTATTCAAATTTGGTAGCGCCGACTAACGGCGGAAAAAAAAATAAAAAAAAAAAAAATCAAAAAACCTGAAATAACAATTGATATATTTAAAATAAATAAAATTTAACCTTAAAAAAATTTTTCCCGTTTCAACCCTTTAAACACTTTTAAAAAACAAATATTAAAAAAAGAAAAAAAATATGCTGAAGAAATAGAAAAATAAAAAAAATAAAATTGGAAATAACAACAAACTTTTCCTTATAAAGCAGCTGCGAGGTCTGGCAAATGTACACCTGTGGCAACAGGTAGTAAAAAAACGCACTCTTAACAATATCTTTACTACGTTTAACATTAGACAAAAATTAAAAAATTTTTTCGGGTACCCATAATCCACTTCGCACCTCAATTAAATCGAAATTAGGCGTTAAAAAAAAATTATTATTAATTATTTTTATTATTTCGTCGCTGCTAGCGACGGTTGCCATAAGCGACCCCTCGCGTCATTCATCATCACTAAAAACTCCATTTTCTCCATCCATCTTTAAAAAAAAAAAAATTTTTTTTATTTTAAATTTTTTTTTTTCACCTTCGCAGGTGTGAAAAACACACATTTAGTGGGGGAATTCGTGTTTACCCCTCTTTTTTCGACCCCTCGCAAACACTCGTTTTACGTAAATATTTGTTTTTATCTCGAGGGTCACGTGATTTATGTTATAATTTATTTTAAATTGAAAAAAATATTTTTTTGGGGGTGGGGGTGGGTAAATGGAATTTTTCACCCCCCCCCCCTTCCCCCCCAAAAAAATATTTTTTTTAGAATTAGTGATTTTTGGGGTTTTTTCGGTGATGCTGGGGGATGGGGGAGGGTAAATGGAATTTTTCACCCCCCCCATTTCTTTAGAGCCCAACAAATTAATTAAATTGTGTTCCCCCTTCAACAATACAACGTTGCACGTTGGGTGATATCGCCTTTCATTTACAAACCGGAAGTAAGCACGCAGCCGAGGCGTCTATGGCGCTCGTTTCTGATACGGAGGACAAAGGAAAAGGGGTCCTTTTCTATTCAACGATGGTAATTCTCGGAATAAAAATGAAAAAAAAGTGTTTTTTTTTTTCTTTTTAAATAGCAATTTTTTAAAACATTTATTTCCCAATACACGTAAATTCCTTATCAAAAACCGTTTCCTTCGTCACTACCGGATTTTTCGAGGTGCGAAAAAATAAAAAAAATTTTTTTTTTTGTCAAAGAAAAGTTTTGGAAATTTTTT
>JAQFZU010001859.1:0-11464 GCA_034696185.1 Henia vesuviana | reverse complement strand
TCTTGCATAAATGTGAATAATTTAATAAATAATAATAAATAATAAATATGACATCAACAACAATTAACAACTGAATGCATAAAAAGTATTTTCTAAAAGTATTTGGAAAATATTAAAATAAAATAGTTTTAAAAGGATTTGAAAATATTAAAATAAAATAGTTTTAAAAGGATTTGAAAATATTAAAATAAAATAGTTTTAAAAGTATTTGAAAATATAAAAATAAAATAGTTTTAAAAGTATTTGAAAATATTAAAATAAAATACCTTTAAAAAGTATTTGAAAATATTAAAATCAAAATAGTATTTTGTATTTTCAAAATACTATACTATTTTCAAAATACTATTTTGCACAACACTGAGTGTTGCCACTGTTCGACTGAAGTCAGTATTCGGATCTTTCTTACCCGATTAGAAACAAATTGGTTAAGTTTGCGACATTTCGAATTTGGAATACGAATGTTTCCTAAATTACCAAAACCTACAAATCAAGAAGATGCAGGTACACGAGCAAAACTACTAATTGCAAGCGCTGTCGGTGCAAACTCACAATTGTTTACTTGATTTTATGGAATTGGGAAGTTGTCACAAGCTAAATTTATTTTAGCAGGACAACGAAAATGAAGAGGTTTAATAGAAAGCACGACATGAAAGTAATAACTCGAATTGAAAGAACGCTAACCAACTTTGTAATTGACCAAGGTAATTTACCTTCAAGGCCAATTAGGATTTACAAACTAAATCCTACTAAGAAATGAATAAATTCACAATTAACTAACCTTATTTAGTTAATGAGCATAAGATTAAATAAGCAGACCTTATTAAATAAAATTACTTACAGTAAACGCTCATTTAAAAGGTCCAAATCAATCGACCGGAACTTGATTCAAATCTAAGTGAAGTTGGAGCCATAATGGATAGAAAAATAGAAATACTTAAATAAGCACAAAGCCAAAAGGATTCAGATTCAAGCTTTGAATAAATCCTTTGCTTATTGGTAAACAATAAGCCTTTTCCTTGATGATATGTGAAATTTCCTTCAAAATACTGCAACAACCTAACAGTAAGTAGAGTTAGGAGAAATTTGAAGAAATTCGTTTTTTATTCAAAAATCCCGGGCTTATACAGGGTGGTAAAAAAGTCTGCGTCCCACCAATATGTTCAAAACAGTAACAGATCTGAACCTGGCAATGATGGGGTTTTATAGAAAGTTGGGTGTGGCCAATTCAATAACAATGTCAGATTTGACCTTGAACACTGGGATCAAGGTTGCTCATTTTCTAACTTTTAAACTCTTTGAGATAGAGAAGAAAAGTCAATTGCAAAGTTGTAGAGCACCATTTGTTTAGTTAATATCCACTTTTAAATCTTATTGTTATCATGTACATTCTTGAGAAAAAAGTGAAAACACAACAATCAAAACTCAAGAAGAAAAATTCAAACCAAAGAAAATCAGAAACTAAGCATGAAACTAACATCAGAAACTAACTTTGTACTGGAAAGCAAGCACTTATTAGGATCAGCTGAACTGATAGTTAAACTTTAGGTTCAGTTAACATGCTTATGTTCTGATTTTTTTTGTTTGGATTTTTCTTCTTGAGTTTTGATGGTTGTATTTTCACTTTTTTCTCAAGAATGTACATCATAACAATAAGATTTAAAAGTAGATATTAACTAAACAAATGGTGCTCTCCATCTCGGCATTTGACTTGTGTTAAGTTTAATGGATTGTGTTTAGAAAATAAAGTGTGTACGATTTTAGGTTTGCGACAGGTCGCGTATGGCCATAGTAGCCGCTGGCGACCTTAAGCAATATACCTACCTACCTACCTACCCATCTAGGCACTTTGAATTGTGTACGACTATTTTTTGTTAAAAAACAGAACCGGATTGTGTTCGATTTTACTTTGTGTCAGGTCGCGTATGGCCATAGTTGCCGCTGGCGACCATAAGCACAATACTACTACTACTTAAATCATCAACATAAAATCGTTTGACAGTGATCTTTGCTGTGTCCTCATGTTTATTTTTAATTTTCTCTAAATGACAGCATATCGTTCCGTTGAGGAGATAAGGAGTGGAATTTGCAGCGAAAATTTCTATGTTGCATTTTTCACACTTTAATTCAATGTTGCCTTTCCCACTCAGGTTGAACCCATACAAAGTGCAGATAATGTTCATTGTTGGGTAGAACACGTAATTGGAGAAATGCTCTTTTTATATCTCTTGTAAGAGCAATTGGCCACTCAAAAAAACATCACTAAATTAATCAGTTCTGGGAAGAGATTTGGTTTTTTATCCGGGTAATTGTTTAAGGATTATTTGTTTTTTGCTTTCGCTGATGTTGTTTTTGCGTTTACCTGTTACAGGTTTATTGTGGTTGTTGTTTTAGGAAGCCAGGAAGATTCTAACTTATTGGTATTAATCTGGACTAGGTTTTAGAGGTAGTATGGATTTAGCTGTTGTATATTGTAATGAGAGGCGACCCAAAGAAGTTGCCGAGGTGTGAAAATGCAAATTCGGAGCCATTTGCATTTTCTTGGTTTCTATAGATGATAACACATGATTATTGCCATCTAAGGGGAAAATGGGTGAAATAACAAAAGCTATTGTAACAATTGGCAACATTACAAAGTCGGAGAAGACACCCATCTCACCTTGTCTGACCACAGATTTAGAATAAAAGCGCCTGAGACCGACTCGGAGTTCCAGCCCGCTTGTGCCAAAATCTTTTCAACGGGCACCGCCTGTGCAACCGCCTTCGATGTAGCCGCTGCTCTAGTTAAGTGTGCAGTGAAATGAGCGTCCGCTACTCTCGCCTCCCGTAGACTTGACTTAATCCAACGGGAGATCGTGTCACAACTCGGACGAGAAGGGTTCCTCTTTTTGGCCAAGAACAGCGATTTCTCATCACCTCTAAGTGACGCCGACACAGCAATCCAGTCTCGCAGCGTCGATACCGGACAAATGCCTTTATCCGCAGAAAAAGGTGCGACGAAAACACTAGAACCCATATTTGAAGGCGTGGACTGTTTTATGGAATCCAGGATGATTAGGGTGACCCCCAAAGAGGAGAAATGGCAGTTATCAATATTTAACAAACGTAACGATTGGCAACTGTCGACTGGGCATGAACCCCAGTGCGGCAGATTCACAAGAATTTTACTAATGGATAAACGGAGACAGACGCGTGACTTGTTTGTGTAGGCCTTTATTGGTTATTAGGCCACAACGCACATCACTGTCTCGTTCCCGCTTATCCTCTCGGTTCGCCGAGATCTGGTTTAACGATGTACTGGAAAGAGAATATTACTTAATAAGTAAAATTTCTATCATATTTTAAACACAAACAAATTCAAAATAGTTTTTTATTGTGTTTGATCTACCTGTGGTAGCACTGGCGGTTCTTTGATGGCGTTGTTTCGATTTCGCGCTATTGGCATGTTTGTGGAATGGAACAGCATCTGAGTGTATTGTAATAACAAACAAGACACGGGTAGAGCATCATGCACCTTTCGGATCGAATTGGTGCGGTCATCCCAAGTTGTGTGGCAATAACACAATTACAGCAGTGGAAACAAGGGTCATAGACGACCAAGTTCAAAATTAACTGAGGAAGAGTTGGTGTTGAGCTCGCAATCAAAAAGAGAAAGTGAAGATTTTTCAGATGATAATATTCTAGTTCAAGAGTCACAACAAGCATCTCATTTATCAGAAGAAAATGAATTAATCGAAGTTGTGGTACCCGATCCAGCACATCCGAGCATGGGAAGTGGTGTTCGCAATTTGCCGATTCTGCCCACCTCGGCCGTGCTGGTAGGGAAGCCAGCGACTGCTGCCCCTATGGGCCCGGCAGCTGAAACACCCGTTCCTGCTGTAGCGCAGGAACCTGTGGTGTGCCCAGTAGTTGGCAATCTTGCCGTCGTAACAATCGCCAGTAAGAGAACAGTTTTACGTTGTAACGCTTCTCACGGGCACGAAGAAGCGATAGACGACAAATGCTTTAGAACCGGATCCACGTCCCAAATTCCTATTCGATGTGGTACCGGTGGACGCACGTGAAAAGCACCTTTTAGCAACCCTCTTAATTCCAATTCCTGCTCCGCCCTGAATGTAACATCCGTAAGTGCACAGACCGCTGCCTTTGCGGAAATCAAAGCGCTGTAACTGAACTGCCTCGAGTGCAACTCCACCAAAAAGTCGCGGAGAGCCGAAAATTCCGGTTTCAGAGCGTTGTGGCGATGCAGCTCTGCGAACAGCATCCACTTCTTGACATAAGTACCGTATTGTTTCCGAGTGGATGGTTTTATTACACAATGCTAATAATTAATTGTATGTCCTCTAATAAATTTTGTGGAAGCGTGAGCATTGCGATAATAATGATTCTATTTCAAATAGGCGAACCGCTGCGAGACTATTTTCTATTAGTTTCAGTTTCAAGTTACTTATTATATTTAATGTGTAACGTCTAATACTAATTGTATTTATTAAGTAATAAATAGTGTTTCTATAAAAATAACTTAGTCCTTCGTCTTCACTATAACATTATATCGCATAGTCTTAATGTAATTAATACCTTAGTCTTCTATATAAGTTCACTTGAAGTTCTTGTAGATTACTTAAGTCTGGTCGATCATAATGGCGCATAATTTAAATAAGTTATAATATAAAGAAAGTTCTATCTCTTAATTTAAGTTAAACTTTATAAAGGCTTAATAAAAATGGCATTGCTGATACAATGTAATCAAACCAAAAATGATAAGTACAAAAATGAATCCAATCTATTAATCCCAATAATAGTCCATGTCTATCTTCTAAAAGAGTAAGCAAGCGTCGATGCCAGAGAGCCAGTGCCTGCGAGTGGATGAGTTGCACTCTATATAGGTCTTCATAGTTAATACAACCGTCCATAGATGTCATCTAATAATTCTTCTCTTATTGGCTTTTCTATTTGCGATGTCATGGGCTTAACCATTCCAGATGAGTAGGTAATAACTTCTTACAAATTGAATTATACATTAAAATAAATATTAATCAATAACAAATATTTAAGGATTATAAATACACTAAACATAATATTAATCAATCTATCTTTTGGATGATTAATATAAATTAAATAATCCTATTAATGTTATTGATAGAGGCATTGATCATATGATAATGGGAATTATCTTAACAGGTTTCCAGGAATTAATGAACAATTCGACCGCATCTGTCGATAGTCCTTTTTCTAGCTTCCTCTTCCGGACAAGTGAAATCCAATCAACTGAAGAGACGGCAGTCTGTGGACCGCATTCGGACGATGACGTAGAACCAGCTGCTTGCTAGATCCCAACCGGATGGGACCTTCCACCGCCAACGACTGAAGCAGAGGCCACCAAATCTGCGACGGCCACTCCGGGACAACGACAATTGCTTTGTGTACTTTGTTCCGGCGAATTTTGTTGAGGCACCTAGATAATAAACAAAAGGGCGGAAATAAATAAATGACACCAAACGAGTGCCAGGAATGTAGGAAAGCATCCACAGCGACGGCCTCGGGGTCGGGAAACCACGACACGAAGGACGGGACTTGGTTATTCAGTCGCGTGGCGAAAAGATCCGTGTTGATCGGTGTGAGAAATCTAAACTTCTCCCTTTTGCCTTTCAACCCTCACATCCGCATCTCCTAAAACCCTCTTTGTTAACCCTTTCGTTTTTAGGTCAATGTAAATCACTGACCCTCGTTTCCTGTCGCCCTTTGTTTTTAATTCTTGAATTCTCTAGAATTTTCTTAATTTGTCATTTTCTTTTAAAAACTGTATAAAAGGTGTAAAAACCCTGTAATTTTTTAGTCTGAATAAAGAGTTGAAGCAGAAAACAAGGGTTTTCTCTTTCCATCCAACATCACGCATATTTACAATTGGCCCCCATGACTGGTCAATTAGGTTGAAAAACACTAGAGAGACACCACTCTGCATCCTCGCGTATCCATCTGGAATTCTGGTCCGCCTCTACATTTTCCGCACCGGGAACATAAACTGCCGAAATCCAACACTCTCGATCCAAAACCCAATTCCAGATAAGCTTAATGACCTCGAAAATATTCCGTTTGGTGCTGCCCTGATTGTTCACACCGAAAACCACCGTGGCATTGTCACTCATTAATCTGACATGCCAGTACGAAGTACGTTTAGTGAAGGTGCGAACCGCAAAAAAAGCCGCTAATAATTCTTTTACATTTATATGTAACGTAACCTTTGATTCGCTCCATGCCCTTCCGGCATTGACACCTTCGCAGTGAGCCCCCCAACCAACATTTGATGCGTCCGAAAATATCGACACATCTGGTTCCGGAATGCGCAACGGTCGAGTAATGGAATTTAAATGAATTAACCACCACTGCAACTCCGACCTCTCTTCCCCGCTAATAAGCCATTCCGAGTCAAAATTAACAGTATTAATTTTTAACACTTCAATTTTTTCTATTTCAATGATTTTTACATGTAATGAGGCCCTATCACACCCTGGTCTTAATGCTTCCAATTTTCCTATAACGGCCGCAAATTCGCGAATTGTGGGCATTCGAAGACGTAAAAATTCCGTAATATAAACACGTATTTTCGAGATTTTCTTCTGTGCGGGACGGATTACTAACGTGTCGGAATTTAAGGTAAACCCCAAATAATCTATACACTTGCACGGCTTCAATTGCGATTTGCCCACATTGACGCAAAACCCTAATTCGGACAAAAGAGAAAAAGTGCGCGTAATCGCTCTCCGAGCCTCGGTTTCCGATTTTTCAACCCCAATCGAATCATCAAGATAAAACGAGTTGCAAAACCCCTCCGCTCGCAATCTGGACATTGGGACTTTCATGATCTTTGTAAAGAAGAGCGGGCTCAGCGAGAGACCCATCGGTAGCGCCGTAAATTCATATATCACACCCTGCCATTCAAAACGTAAAAATCGCCGGAAACTAGGATGAACGGCTAAAGAATAATACGCATCCTTTAAATCAAAACGATACATCTAGTCGCCTCGCCCAATGAGAGAAACACCTGCCAAAGCGATTCCATCTTGAAGTGGATATGCGGCAACGCTTTATTAAAACGTTTTAAGTTTAGAATGAACCGCGACGACCCATCCGTTTTCCCAACCAGGAAGTACGGATTTAAGATTTGGTCCGACTTTTCCTCCACCTCTACAATTACACCCAAGTTTAGAAATGAAGATAAACACTCATCCATGGCCGCCACCTTTTTAATGTCAACCCGAGGGGGTCCCTGATAATCCAAGAAGGGGTCCGACACAAACTCCCACTGGACGCCACGCACTTGTTCCAAGATCCACTCATCGGTCGTAAGCTTTTCCCAACCGCTCAGACATGACGAAATTTTTCCTGCTGTGAATCTTTCTCATTCCGGCTTTATCTGAACCTCTATTTGTTCCGGCGCGTATGGCCATAGTAGCCGCTGGCGACCTTAAGCAATATACCTACCTACCTATCTATTTGTTCCGGCGACTACGACTCTGGCCTGCCCCTAAAAAAGACTGAGCGTCTAACCGGCGACTGGTCGCGTCGCTCGTATGGTTTGGGGCGTTGTTTCTGTTGGCTTGCACGCGTGGAGGTCGCTGACATTATTTTGGGTCGCGACCAGGTCTTGAGCTTAAATTTCGGCACCATAGCTGAGGCCACTTTTTCAGCCTCCGCCGATTGTTTGGCTAACGCCGTCAGGTCCTCGGGGAACAAGAATTTTCCTTGCGACGCCGGGGTCCTCGTAATGGTTTGAAATTGCTGAGCCAACAATGGAGTCAAATCCGAAAGCCGTTTTGCGTTTAATTGCGAATTCGCAAATGCCGACATCTTCAGCAGATCCTGGAACATGTCGAAAAAAGCTATAAATTCCTCTCTCAGTTGTGGTGGGATTACCACCCGTTTTTATGTCGCAAATTTTATCCAGCAACCTGGCGCCTATCGTGTGGCATGCCAGTATAGACACTTACAGATTCTGGGAGTCCAAGTCTTTCTTTTGGACCACACGTGTAAGTCTGGACCACACTGCTGTCTGGATCTTAGGCGGAAATCCAATTGGGATATTTGAAGGCGTAAGATATTTCAATTTTAATTGTTTCCATTCTTCACCTATGTCAGTTTTAGACAGGGCAGAAACAACCATTTTCGCGATTGAATCTTTGACCACCGGTCCAGTTGATGTTGAATCCATAGGTTGATCCAAAGCACATAACTTGTCTGGATCAAAGAGATTCTCATTTTCATCTTCGTTTTGTAATTGCAGAAATTCGTTTCTTCCTTCCTCAAAAGCGTTTTCATCCCTAACTTCTGGTATCAGCACTGGTGGCGCTATTGTAACTGCAGATTGTAGGATAATTTAATTATGGCAGTTTTTTCCCAAATACATTTTACAGCTCAATTTAGCGACAGTATTTGTAATAGCAACTTTGCCACAGCTTGTCACTGTCTTTGCACTTGTGTGTATCGCACTTACAAACACAAGGCATGCGTAACGCAATGCCGTGGTTTTGTCCGATGCAGAAAAAAGAGCAGCTTAGACTTACCTAAATTCATCAAAATTCGGCGCACCTCCTCTGTCTGTAGCAACTGTACAAAACCCTGTACGGCTGCAGGTTGAGTTTCAGTGTCCGAATTCATGTTTTCTGCTCTAAATTTTTTCCGCAACCGATCCTGACGATAGCTTGATTCGGTCTGACGTAGCGAGATAACGGTCATCTCTATTAAACCCCTTTTGGCACCAGAGGGAGATGGAATTACTTTTCAAATATGTATTTAGTGCAAATTAAAATTTAATTAAAATTTGTAATTAGTAGTTAATATTCTTGTTACTTACTTTCTATTTTTTAAGACTTTTTTAATAATTTGATGTCCTGTCTTGCTTTCTGCTGCACCTCTCTTCATTTCACAATACGCATCAGCAGTTTCTACTGTTGACAATAAATCAAAGTATTATTAAGGCTATTTAGTTGAAGCACATTCTAAGTATAGTAGTTATTAAAGGAAAAAACAAATTATTTTGTAATTCACTTTTTTAAACCACAAAACCATATCTTTTTATTTTAATTAACAAATTCACAAATTAAAAAAAACATTAATTCCAAACAAATTAAAAACAATAAATACAAACAATGTATTTTAAACACAGTTTAAATACATAACCAACTACTAAATTTAAGGATAAAAACTATTAACAGAATTACTATTAAAAATCAATAAATTTATGTTTATTTCTTGGGAGCATTGGTCAGAAACCAATGCTATAATTCAACAAAAATTTTATCTTCACGATTAACCCAAACAGTGGATTGATGTTTTACTTTTAACTGTACCTCGCCTTGAAAATTTATAACTTCGACACGTCGAAGAAACAACACGGAAACATTTTCCACATCTATAAATTTCATATCCAAACCCCAGAATACTATAGAGATCTTAAACAAATAAACCAAATAAGAAGATCAAAAAACATACTTTATAAATACTTGTAAAATATAAATAACTTATTTAATGCAAACTACTTTATTTTATACATTTAGTAAAGAAGTAATGTTCTTAAAATTAAGTATAAATTAATAACAAAATATATACAAATATTAATAATAATTATAAATAACAATAATAAGCATTATATAATTTTAATCTCACACGATTTAGTGTGCACGAGTAGTCTAGTGGTTAGGATGTGTGTGCAATTGGTACCAAGTGTTTTTGAGGGCTCTTGGTTCGAATCCATCTGGGTTCTAGTTGGATATAAAAAGCTCCAAAAAAAAACATGGTGGTTAACACTTTGCATAAATAGAGAAAATATGCAAATTTTTATGTGCTTATAAAAGTGCTAAAAAATGCACATAAAAAAAAGTGCAAATAAGTAATACAAATAAGTAATTTCCAATATCAAACCATGGGATTTAAAAATCGTCATAGATTTTAATACATTTTATTTTGATGACTTCTTCGAGTAACACGTGTTTAATATTGAAAACGGCACGAAATGATGGCAAACTTGTGTAATTTAATCAGTCAAACTGCACTTGACTCTTCTTGTATAAGAACGACATTATAAATATTTCTGTATTTCATAAAACCAAAAACCAAAGTTATTTCTAATTTACTTACGTCCAATTTGAACTCTCTGGATTTTGATCGATTGATGCGATGTTGTCTTCAATTATTTTTGTTAAGGTGAGCAAAAATGGACGTGACACTCGAGTCAAAGTAAGATTGAAAACTGTGTTGACATTTATGTACATTTTCTTTACATTTTGGTATTAATTTAGATAACAAAACAGATACAATGGAAGACTTTTTTTCCTATTGGCTGGGACATCTTTCTTTGTCTCCCTACTTTTGGTGGTCTGCTTGATGTCGTCGGCATCTTTCAATTTGTCGCCTTTCCTGTAATAAAGACAATTGGCCACATCTGACTGACAACTTCACATACTAATAAAACAATTCAACATATCCAAAAATAGGATTTATTGTTTATTTCCTCACAATTTTTGCACTACGGAAAATTGTAAAATACATAATTAGTCGGATCACAATATTATAAAACTTCAATAACTAAAGTTGGATCGCGTTCAAAGTGCTGGGGATGAATAATTAACAAAGTTTTAAATCCATTTTAAGTTACCTCGATCAAACTCTGGGAAATTTACTTCCAATAGCCAATTTCTAGTATTTTATAAAAATGAATGAAATAATTATTTAAAATATAATAACTGGCATTTATTGGAGAAAATACCAAGGATATCACAACTGTTGAAATTCAACATGGGCGAATTTTGCATGCAGGAAATTGACAGTCTTCTTGAGATTTAAAATGGTAATTCCATTTCAAAACATATGCTTCAATACTCACAATTTACCAAAGGTTATAAAATTTATCAAGATGCAAGCACACGAGTAAAACTACTAGTTATGAGCGCTGTCGGCACTAACCCACAACCGTTTACTCGATTTAATGGAACTAGGAAGTTGTCACAAGCTAAATTTATTTAGCAGGACAACGAAAATGAAAATAAATGCAATTGCACGACGTTGTGTTAGTAATTCGAAATGGAAAAAAACGCTAATTACACTCATAAGCAGTCGAGGTTGCTTTTACCTTGAGGACTATTTAAGCTTTGTACAGCCTTTGAGTTGGCATGAACGACTTTACAATAAATTAATCGCTTTTGAAAAGATGGCGAATGTAAATGCAAAATGAAAATACCTTAGTATTTATTCTACTCACAAGTCAGTGACTGCTCTCAACAAATGGACTTAATTCATTGTTAGAAACTCGCGAGTGAAATGCCAAATTGAGTTGCAGGTGAAATTGGAAAACACCTCAAAACTGCATGAAAAAATAAAAAAAAATTCTTATTGACTTGGAATTCTGTTAAGAATTGACTTGGAATTCTGTTAAGAATTGACTTGGAATTCTGTTAAGAATTGACTTGGAATT
>JAQFZU010001858.1:0-11472 GCA_034696185.1 Henia vesuviana | reverse complement strand
TAATAGTAATAAAAAAATTACAATTCGACATCTGCAACAGCTGCAATGCACATGATTTTTTAGTATTTAACAAATGTAATTATAACTTCGAAAGTCATAGACCTTTAAATAACATTTATGGACATTTTGCTTTGTTATCGTTTTTAGCAAAATTTTGGTACAACAAAATGAAGATTTTGTCATTTTGTCATTTGTCATTTATGACTCCAGATTTCGCCCATAAAACTTAGCTAATTTTTCCTCGACTTTTCTATACGCCATAACATTTCCATCCAATAACTTTAGCTCCACTCATCTTCAATTATAAAAAGTCAAGACCTCAACTCGATTTCGGTCATTAAAAAACGGAAAAAAAATCTTTCAACTAAATTAACAATAAGTCGAGAGTAGAAAAAGCTCCACACGAAATCGTATACAACTTCATAAACTTTGACCCATTTGATCTCGATGTCTATTTCTATTGTGTACACACTTGAGGAATGAGTATCACGTCCAAATGTCTCAAAGGTCAATCTGCTTCTGGGCATATTATAACCCGGTGCAATGGTACAAGTCGAACGAAAAAGTCGCAATCCCAGCGGCTCTTTTTTTACCTGACCGGCATTTATGGCTTGTAGATTGGAGTTGACTGTTGCAATAATTTTTTCCATCGGCTGTTAACCAACTTAAAGGGTACATTTTCATGTACCTTAGGAAGCACTCTCCATCCGAACGTGATGTGAAACAAAAAGAAATTTAAAAAAAATTAAAAACAAACTTGATTAGACTTTTAAGGGCACGAAATAAAAAAAAAAATTAAAAGCTCACTTTGATTTGGACTCAAAACCTTTTAAAGAAAAATTTTAAAAACCTTTTAATAATAATTTAACAACCGTTTTTTTTTAAACCATCCCTCACCCCGTTAGTATTAATAACATTAAATTCATCTTCGCGCATCTTTTACTCATTATACAATAAATTGGACATTTTTTCGCAAAGTGCTACACATAAAACTATTAATTCCTTATTTGAAAGGTGGGGGAGAGCAAATGAAGAATGCCTCAGTTCTCTCCCATGCCCTGAGTTGAATCTTTAATAAGGTGAAGGTGTGTCTTTTCACACCTTTCGCAGGTAAATACATCTTCTTCTTTTTTTTTTTTTTTTTTTTTTTTGGAGGTTTGGAAAAAAATACAATTCAAAAAGTGAAATAAGCAAAAGTTGTGCAAATCGCCTATTTGTATTCCACGTATATAATTAAATGAGAAAAATGCATTGAAAGTTATGAAAGAAAATTTTTTCATGAAAAATAAAAGGTTAAAATTCATTTCGTTTAATATGCAATTTATGCACATTTTGTTCAATTCCCTCGTGCAGTTGATCGGGGAATTCATCGATTGCACATTTACTCGAATAAAGCAATAATATCCAATTTCTCCCAATTGGTTATTCGGCCACGGTACAGTAGTTCCCGAAGTGGGAAAAGGGAAATATTAAAGTGACTTTGGTAATTACTTCGCACGGCCCACCCTTAGTCAGCATTTGTGACTAATATTTTACGCGCGGTTGACTCGCATATTTCTGCTTTAACGCATTAACAAACAAGGAAGGCGATAAATAGAAAACTACAAACTACAGCGCAATAATAACTACACGCACCAATTCGCACAGGTGGAACATTCGCACCTTGTCGTTTCGCGATGGGATTAACCACGAGAGACGCAGTTGATTCTATCTCGTTGCGAGTATGATTAAGCTGGAACGAACCCAGCTCGACCTAATCGAGTAAATAAGGCGTGCGAACCAATTATGTCTCGTTTATTATTACGTCAAGTGAAAAGTTCAATTAAATCTTTGTATGAAGTGCGCTCGTAATTACTAAAAGTTGGCACATTGTAATAGGTACGGCCACTCAGTCTATATTTTACCCTGGTACAATTTTTTAATTTTTTGCCTATTAAAGTCGCTTGATTACTTTTAAGTAGCGACGATAAGTAATATACTTTCATAGCTCGTGTGGGGATTATAATCAAGAGTCAATTTAAGTGATTTATGTCGACGCATTTATTATTTATTTTTTTCACCTTTACAACTTCGCTGTTTATAGTCATTTCCACTACGTCCAAAGTGTAGTTACGTCGTCTACCGTCCGCGTCAAAGGACAGGTTTCCGGTCAGACCGTCCATTTCCATCTGGAAATGAAATTTTTTATTATGTTTTTTAAAGGGCAACTGAAACGAGTCGATCGAATCAAATTGTTGTAATAAAAATAATAGAAATCAAAGTTTAGATATCCAAAACTGGTGTGATAAATTGAAAAGTGAGTGGAGATCGAGTGCAAATCCATGTCTTTGTATTGTATGTTATTTTCTTATTGTTATGTACCTTCCGAATAAATCGCATGATCTTCTCGCCGTGTTCCCAAGGTGTCACCTGCGGCTTCGTGCAGTTGAGTCCTTTGGTTCCATTATTGTATACCTCACCACGTCTTAGGTTTGACCGAAAAATGTCCGGTTTTTTCTTGAGTAGTCGAGCGAAAGCTTCGATAACCATGTTGACCGCGTCGAACATAAGAGCTGCCGAAGACTGGATAAAAATGAAAAAAATAAATAAAAATAAAACAATTTGTTAGTTTTTTTTTTCCTTTCAAATAAATGAATATTTCATGTTTGGGTATTGCAGCGGGTATCTACATCGTGTCTGGGCTAGTTTTAACGGAGTAAAATGGGCAAGTCGACGTGATTTATACGCAAACAACATTTTAAATTCATAATAGCGCTGACAGGCGGCGCCCAACTCATCCGAAATTTCATTTCCCTCGCCTTACACATTTCATCGTGCGCCGCCGACGCGAGGCGAATCGTTGTTCTCTTTTACGATTCCGTTTTGGAAAGGAGAGAAGTCGCAAATTATTTACTCGGGATCCAGTGGAAAAAGGAAGACGCCTTTTCCTTTCCACTGATCGACCAACTGGAAGGAATAGCAACGTTGTGTCTGCTCGTAAAGAATTTGCGATCTCGTGTACGGCAAAACACCTATCGTAAACACAGTGCAAAACGTGACACGCAAAAGTCATACAATTGGAAATTATTGCTTCCTCACAAACGAATACGAGCGACGATTTCAAAGCGAAAATTGCTACGAATATGGCTCAACTCCAAAAAGAAAAACCTTAAATGACTCGCGCTCAATTTCTATACAATTCCTTATACACTTCGATTTAATTTATTGTATTTCAATCCTTTAAGGAGGTCACCGATTCAATGGGATTAGGTATGGTTAAGCCCAAAAGAGGCTTATTCGACACTCAGGTTTTAGTAAATATTTATTTTCGATTTAGAAAATTGACGATTTGTGCATTTTTGCAGCGTTAAATAAAATCGGAAAGAAAACAAGTTGAAATTCCATTTCAATTATTGATCGTTGGGAGCTTGGAACTGGCAAGGAAAGTATGGATGATGGCACCATTTAATGCAATCGATGCGGAGGTTTTGAGTATTCAACCCTTCACCTCCAGCTGGCCTCACATCGACTTTGCAGTGGCTCCTAGTGAAATATGGGCGTGCCTCGGTCGTTGCATCGAGGGTTAATGACGCTGTTACCATTGGCAATTCACGCAGAACCACCTTATCACTGCTAGAACTTACGTATCGACATTCACTTTTACAAATTTTCATCTGTAAATTATTATTGATGAATGACTTTGTTATGATCGCAATGAAAATTATGAGTTATTATAACTTCATCTTTAGGGTTTTTCAACTCGGACCCTCTTTAGCTTCACCTACTTAAGCAGCAAGTGGACCTAAAAATCATTTTCTTTGTAAGGAAAAAGCGATAAAGTTGGGCTGCACTTTGCTTTTGTTTTTAGAACAAAGGAAATATTTTTTTTTGCTTCTGTTTTTGGCACGAAAAGAAATATTAAATTATTTTGAATATTTTTTCTTACTGAAATGTGTTTTTTGCCAGCTCCTAACCAATGCGCAGGTTCGAGTTTCTTCCAACCGTTGAGGAACTGACGAACCACTTTGTTGCTCGTGTCGACGATCCGGAAGCCCGTAATGTTGACCGCTCCGAACTCCAACACTTCGGAGTCCCAGTGGTCGTCCATCACCTGCGAAAAGGACACCGCAATACCATTAAAAGCTGTTAGCGCACCTTTACCTCTTTCTCTCTTTTCTCATTGTACTACAGTAATTTTCTTGTTCAGTTTAACCAACGCATGAAACGAAATTAAAAGACATTAAAAAGCATAAAACTTTGTTTTATATACTTTTTGGTATCAAAAAGAAAAAAAAATCGGTTAATGCAAAGAAATTTTTTTTTTTATTTTTAACTTAAAGAATTTGACATTTTAACACTTTAGTAATGATATTGTGAAGATTTTTTTAAACATTATCTCAAAGGAATTTTTCTCATTTTGCGATTTAGGAATTTCACATTAAATGTCATCGTTTACAACAACCACAAAAGAAAGAAAAGAAACTCATCAGCACCAGTATGTTGAAATACTTTTAAAACAACCAAAATTAAAAACAAAACTAAGTATTTAACAATATATTTTTTGCATCAATTTCCACCAAAATCTATGCAAAAACCTGCATAATTTTCAAACGATGAAAAATCCAATTTTTGAAGGAAAAAAAACTGCAAAATAAATTAAAGCAGAACCTGCATTGCACACACGTGCACTCAGCAACATCACCTCGCACACAACCCACCAAGACATTAGAGAAAACGTGACAAAAGATTTAAACACCATTCTCTCTTTCCCCCTACACCAAACAATGTATCAAACAACATCAGCCGCTCTTTAGATAAATTTCTGAAGCGTGACTCTCGCTTTCTCCTCTCCATCTTTTGGTCTCGCAGTACATTCTACAGGGAGTTTTGCAGAATAAACATGAGATTAGAGCCATTAATCGCGGTATTACATTTATTGACAAGTAATTAAGCGGAAAGTTCGTGCCCGTCTCTGTACGTCGACCCACCGCTGTGCGCGCCTCCATAACACGTTTATAACGGGCTCTATAAGGCATTTGCACCTTGACAGCAGCTCTGCATGAAAGAGTAGATTAATTAAGCATTCGCACACACACGGTTCCCATGTGCAAAGAATGTATTATATTCAACACACTTTTTTACGCACCAATAAACCCCCGTTTTCCCACACTTTCTCTAATATAAAATTTTTATTTTTATTTGCTGTTCCGCCAACGCCTCCGTAGATGTGAAGAAATGTTTAAATAATAAAAATAATTTTTTTTTATTTATCCGTTTCATAGTATTTTGTTTAGATACGTAAATTGTTGACTCGTAAAACAATTTTTCTCGCTATAGTTTTCCCCGAAGGATGAGTCCAATCTTCTTTTCTCGAGTAAAACTCTAAAATTTACACAGTCACTGTTTTTGGATAGTAAAAAAGAGACGGTATGAGGTGTTTGCATTGTTTGTTGAGTTAGAAACTAAAGCGCTATTGCTTTTTTTTCTTCATTGATTTTCCACTAACGTTGTGTTCTTTTCTTATCTGACTTGAGCTTAGAGCTTTTGTTTTTGTACCAATCGTCGAGTATTTGCTCGCCGATATAGTAATGAGTGAGGATTTTCTCTTTGGATCCATAACTCGTCTTATTTTGCGTGGTAAACACCGCGCCAAAACATGATTTTTTTTCCCTTTCAAAAGAGGAGAGTAAAGAAAGAAAAAACGAGTTGCTACCGATAAATCAGCGGATTTCGCAATGATGGAAGACTTTGCCCGACTTCCATCTCACATAGTAACTAATGCTGAACTACGTCATATAATATTTCAATTTGATAGAGCGCCACGAGCTTTTAAAGGTGAGTGGATGCTACATTGGCGTATAATGGTTTTCCAATACGGAACTCGGATGGGAACATTTAATTCTTGTTACGCTGCAAGAATAAATCATATGTGGAAAAATAAAAAACGCATTCGGAAAATCCTGGAATTTAATAGACACGATTCTCAGAAGAAAGTATTGGGAATAAAGTCACGAAGTAAAATGGAGTTCGCATGCAGTTTTTGCAAATTAAAATATTAAATTTTTTTAAGTTTTTGTTACAATAATTTTTAATACATTTTATTTTTATTGGTTTTGAGTTTTGATACAATTTTGTGAGTAAAGATGCTTTTATGGACTATAAATTATGTCCAGCTGACAATGTAATGGATTATCCCATCGTGTATTTTATTTTCTTCACTATTAATTTTGTTTACATTAAAAATTTTATTTTTTTTTAAGTTTGGTTTTTTAAATAAAATTTTTAAAATTAATATCGATTTGAACGCGACCTGTAAAAATAGTAAATCAAAGTTCAAAGTAGAAATGAAAAGTGTCTCCGTTCCATTAATTTAAATAAATGACTCGGTCGTTTCCTCGCATAAATATCTTGGAGTCATTTATCTCTGAATAAACACACAAATTCAGTACTCGCCCCCGTTTTCCCCCTTAATATTATCCCATCCCAACTGCTTAATTATTCATGAATGTTCCGACTACGAGCTTGGGTCACGCGTCAAAACTTGGCGTTGGTTTCGTCGTCGTCGTCGTTTTGAATAATAAAATAAAAATAAAAAATGTAGAAGGACTCAGTTGAATGTTGAATCTTCTTCATTCCAGCAAACACAAGTTCAATGGCAAAGAGAAACCCTTTGTGCTGGATTCTGCGCTATACTGGGATTCGTAAACACATAAATCTGAGCTAAATGTTTGCTGGTTTTCAACAAACACGAAAAAAAATATATTTCAAGTTCCCATGGAAAATTGCAAACCACATAAGGTTTGAAAACAAAAATAAATACTAAGTTATTCTCTGCTTATTTAATTATTTTTTATTTTAGTCAAAGAAACATTGAAAAATTGTAAACAAAATTACATTTGTAAAATGCAAATGACCTGGTTATAACATTTTCATGTGTTAAGTGAACATCAAAGCAAAGAAAAATTGCATCTCGAGACCATCTCAGTATCACTCGAGGCGAATAGAAAGAATCTAAGCAACATCACCCATACTTTCGCATCTCACAATTCAATTGCACATTGATAAAAGAGACTGCGATGTGCACGTAAAACCCAACTTTGCTCTATAATGAACCGCTGGCCTCTTGCAAACTTAATTTATAAGCGAACAAATGGATGTTGAGGTGTTCGTACGTGCCCAAAAGGAGTCCAAGAACCCCTCCATTTTCCTCTTGCTAATTGCATGCGTCCTCAGGGTCCAAAAGAAGAAATGAAAGTGCTTTCCCCTTTCCTTTTTTCCCCTCTCATCTCATAACCCACCCACCTCACCCACTCCAATCACAGACAATTGCCAGTGATGTGGAGGTGCAAGTGACCGAAGATTCCAACGTCTTTTATGTCGGTCAATTGATTGCCATGGCAGCCAGATTAGGTGAGACGCTGTCAGTCGAAGGAACCCCCACTACTTGACTCACGGGTCGACCAAGGGAAAACGAGGAGCAGATTGTGGTCTTGTGTGTGTGTGTGTGTGGTAGAGAACGTCGCCAACACCATCAACGTTCAGCAATAAAAAGTTAATTGATTTAATTTGACCCCAGGATCAACATGTTGATGTTTTTAGCTGCTGCAATTGACAAGTGATGCGTGCACTGACAACAATGTAATGGAAATTAGCGCCAATTCAGTTATTTCTCAATTTTATATTTAGATTAGATTAAAATAAGCTTTGATTTGATACAAGTGGTTATCAAGTTTACTCACCACCGTATAATTCGCTCGCTGCGGTTTTGTTTACCGTCGAGGTCGCCGTTACGTGACCGCCCAACCGATGAATCATTCACGCCATTTATTCATGGCGTTTGCATGTGTTGCTGTGTGTATGTGAATGTGTGTTTCGAAATCAAGTACATGGGTCGAATGCAATTCGCATTCGCCAAACAAAAAATGTATACCATCGCCAAATATTTACCCAATACGCGATGCATTGTGCGAAATGTGTGTATGTCTTTGCAATTGAATATCGATTTTAGTTTTTTTTTTAGGTTTAACAAAAGATGAAATGGGAAGACATTTTTTCTCCTTATCTTTGACACAACGATAAATGGAGTTTAGAAATTTATAGGAAAGGAAATAATAAAAGAAAAATTTGTTCGTTTTAAAACAATGACTCACCACATTTCACTTATTTCAATACATTTTTTGTTTAATTTTCTCATTTGTTTCTTCAGATTAATTTAATTAACTCGAACGTTTGCAAATAAAACCCCATTAATTCCTAAGTGATTTCGTTACTTGTTCATCAATACTTAACACCTGTTCGGTTGCGAAGAGCGAAGAAGAGATGTTGAAAAGAGGAATTTTCATCATTGAATTTTCAGTTCCTCGGAATTTTTTTTTTTTTTTTTTCATCCAAAGGATTGACTATCCTAAATCGTGATCAATGATGGCATTGGAGAGAATGGTTGCATGCCTCGCAACTATTTCTTTATTTATTGCTAATAAAATATTCAAGCTGATGTAAACGAATAGCAAATAACGATTATTTTTTTTCCCTTCGTATAAAGTGAGAGCGAAAGAAAGAGGTTTAAAGTCTAAGCAATTGAAATGTCACTCACCAGACCGCTGAGCAGGTAATGAAAGTTGCGTCTTCCTAAATTGATCGATCTCACGTGACCGATGATCACTTTCTTGGCTGTATCCGTATTGCAATCCAACACGACATATTTATTAGTTTCACGCTGATGTTTCTCTAACATTGTCAATAAGTCGATAACGTCGGTCGAATTGTTGATTCGTTTCACGATGTGTACTTCTAGCGACGAATTCGGTTTCAACATTTGAAAAATTTGTTGAAGTCTGAGTAAACCTGAATAGACATGGAAATAAAAAATGTATTTAATGAATAAAACATATTTGAAACGGAAACTTGTAAATAAAAAATTGTATTTTTTATTTTTTTAAACTTTGTCAAATAAAATTTTAATCAATTTGAATTTTGATTAGATTAAATGCTACTTTCTATTATTGTTATTAGAGTATTCGAAATCGCGGCGCACAATCGTCTTTTTCCAGTTGGTAAAACTGCGCTTTGTCATCCTTTTAGTCGGCCGTCATTACTCTTGCCTTCGCCATTTGTCATCCGAGACAATTTATTCAAGGATAATCGAGACAGCACCGACTCCTTTTCTAACCTTTGCGCCGAGTCATTTGTTAGAGTCTATCAAGCGCAAATGTACAACTCCGCATATTTACAACTTTCCCCAATCTCTTATCCCCAACTTGCATTAAAACCGCGCAAATTAGAAAATAAAAAAGAGAAAATAAAAAATAAAATTACTAGTCGAGTTTGCCGAACCACGCGAGTAAACGAGTGGCACATTCCATGGGCAAAGGCAATGCATTTCATTGGGGTTTCGGCTAATTATCGGAGGCGAGCATTTCCTACCTAAATTCTCTCGACGCCCACAAATCAGTGGGGTGTGTGTTCAACGAGGGTAAAAAGAAAGGAGGACGAAAAGAGAAATCGTCGTAGTGCTATAGTGATGAAAAATGCGCGCAACAGCAAATTGGTGAGGCGCATCATTGAAATGCACGACAACGAGGCAAATTACGGGCGCGAATTATGGCCCGGCCCTTCTTTCGGTTTGAGTATACCCTCGAGAGAATCTCCAAGTAACACAATTCCATTGTTCAAAGATAACACTCA
Organism: Henia vesuviana; assembly: GCA_034696185.1. Taxonomy (NCBI): domain Eukaryota; kingdom Metazoa; phylum Arthropoda; class Chilopoda; order Geophilomorpha; family Dignathodontidae; genus Henia; species Henia vesuviana. Next base: position 1,809 of record JAQFZU010001858.1, on the reverse strand, counting down.
TTTACTCGAATGCACCTGAAAAACCTGCTGCTTTATTTTCTCATATGAAAACCACCAACCAAGTTTCAACTCTTTTATTTTTTATTTTTTTCTTTTCATTTTAGTTGCAACCTAAAACAACATTTCATTTAAACTTTGATCCCTGCTATGTTGATTGTAATTGGCTCAAAATTTTCTGATTTTTTTTTTTACTTCAAACGAATTAAAATTCAAAGAAGCAAAACAAACGCGACTCAGACGGAGTGATAAGAATTTAAAGGTTTTTCGATCCGCAGCTTTCAATTTACTTCACAACTTTTCTAGCGGGAAATAATTAATTTACGGGGGAGTAATTGTAATTCTCTAGATAGACTCTTCTTCCATTCGTTCGGCACTTTTCCGTCAAATCGAAGGTGGAATCTGCCATCGCCTTGAGAGATAAAACTCACGAGGGAAAGAATGCGCACACACATACACGCAAACGGGAGTTTCTGTAGCAATTACGATGCAATTAAGCGAACACAGACATCACTTCGTTCAGCCTAATTCCTCACTGGATTTGTTATAAGCAAATCGCTTCATACATATTTTACATTATGTATGTCTAATTATGATCAAATGGAAATAATTTTTTCCATTTTTATATAAAATATATATAAAATCTTCTACTCATATTTATTTATATAAATAAAAAAAAATTAAAAATAGGAAAAAAGGGTGTTTCAAATGACACTTAAAGGGGAAAAAAAGTCTCTTCCAATTTCCTGTTTCCAGTTCTGTTACGTACGAGTGTTAGAAACCTTTTTTGGTGCCATATATTTTCCCTTATTTTTCTTGCGGTTTTTATTTTTTTTCTCGGCATCACTGGATCTTGTTCTCTGCTTCTTTTCTTTAAAATGAAAACTGTACAGAGGAAAAACTCATTTTAGGCTGTTGGCAAGTGTGCTATGGAGCATTATATACGATCATGTGTGTAAAAGTTTGCCGAAAAATGTTTTAAGTCGTTTATTTTCATAATGGTAGTGCTGATGAAGAAAGAGTGTGGGAGGAGGATGGAGAAGAAGGGGAAATGAGGAACGCCTCGTCTATGTTTTTCTTTATTTTTTTTATTTAGTAATTAAACAAACAAAAGCACTAAGACGTATGTCTTTTTCTACTTAAGTGGGTTAATTAACCGAATAAAGTTTGATAAGCGATTCTGACAACCGATGCATTAATTTAAGGGATTATTTTTGTTTTAAAATTTTTGTTGCATTTTTAATACCGAGGAAATGTAAACTAACAAACAAAATTGTTATTCTTGAAAATCCTATTTTATTTTTGAGAAGGTTAAAGAGTTTTTGAATTTATATGGTTTTTTTTTAAAGACGACGTTGTAACGGTAACTGCGGTTTAAAAGCTTTTCTTCACCTTCTGTTTAATGCTGATGAAGAAAGCAAAAGGGGTTATGGAGTTACGCTACGGTCAGAAAGAATAAGTAGGCTAACAACAAGACTGCAATTACTTTATTGCCCGCAGACCCGAATGCAAAATGGTCAAAAGTTTATGAGTGAAACGGTGCGCGTAAATTCTCGCGGGATTCTTGCGATTAAATTACTTCAATTTACAAGTGGAGCTGAAAGTAAATACGTTTGTCACCACAATTTCAATTTGTCTTTTAAGTTGTTATTGCGAAAGAAAAATAAAAGCAGAGAAATGGGATTGTGTTAAAGTACGGAATTTATAAGGGATTAGTTTGTGAAGAAATTAATTTTAATGTTTTTCCATTGTCTCTTTTTGACCTAAGCCCTTGGTTTACTATCAAGTCTTAAATTATCACATTTTTATAAA
>JAQFZU010001857.1:0-11473 GCA_034696185.1 Henia vesuviana | reverse complement strand
TTAAATTTTTTTTTTAAAAATGGCGGTGTTTTGATATTTTTAAATTGAATTTTTTTTTTTTATTATTTGCTAGGAAACGGATGGTCCGACTGGGCCGGACGAGGAAGTGGGAAATGAAGAGAAATTGGAGGATAATCAAGAACACAGGTGTGGATTTGAATTTTTTTTTTTAAATTATGAAATAATTTTTTTAATTTCCTTTTTCCTGATTTTTTTTGTAGGTAATTTATTTAAATTGGATTTATGTAATTAAATTTTGTATTTTTTTATTTATTTTTGATTTTTGGTTTTTTAATTTTTTTTTTTAATTATCATTTCTATTGATTTAGGCCATTGAATTGTGTACCTCGAAGGAATAGGTTATGAATTAGTGATTTTAAATGTTATTTTATTTGTAGAAAATTTAAATTTGCTTTTAAAAAAATATAAAAATTTAAATTTCAAAATTTCATTGACATTTTTAACCCATTTTTTTTAAGTGAAACGAGTTTCCAGTTCATGGCCGTTATGAAAAATACTGTTTAGGCCATTGAAATACATTAAAAAAAATATTTTGAAATTTTATTACAAAATCGTGATTTATCCTTCGATGTTTTGATGAAAAATTTCGGGGGAGGAAAAATTTCCTTTCTTAGGAAATTGCAAATGGAGGAAACGAGGGTACATAAAAACATTGAGGAAAATGTTTTGTCAGTCATTAAACTTCCTCGCAAGAAATCAATAGGTGAAATAAACGACACGCAAGAGACAATTATTGCGAGTTCGTTCACCTCGTTTCTTTATGTTATAAAGTAAAAGGAAAAAAAATATTTTGAAATTTATCAGTTACGATTATCCCATTACAAATTGTACTTTTCCCATTTAATCTCGTTTAATTTCAAACTTCCTTATTTAATTAAAATAATCTTGATTTTTTTTATAGTATAAGTGAATGTTACTTCGCTGTTAAAGGAGCTGCATTGGTTTTACCTCAAAATGAATATCAACACGTTTATAGGAAAAATAATAGCAACAGAGGTGAGGAATTTAATTTTTTATATTTAAAATATTTAAAAAAAAAAATTTTTTTATGGAGTCATTACTCAGAGAGGGTTTTTGTGACCCCCAAATAGGGTAAAGATTGTAGGAACTTGTGTGTGGGTCATGTAAAAAAATTATAATTTATAATCACTTAAAACCTTGACATTGAAGGTTAGAAAAAAATTAATTTTAATTTTTTTTTATTACAGATGACATACAACAGCATCTTCAATCCATGTTTTATTTATTACGGAGTGAGGATACGTTAAAAATGGTATAATTAAATTTTTTTTTTTAAATTAATTTAAATTTTTTTATATTAATTTTAGGCAGTGAAATTAGAGTCTCTTCATATCGGTAGAACCCGTTATTTAGTAGTTGTGTCTTATACGAGCCGAAATGGTGAAGAAAGTTGCCTTCTTGGAATAGATTGCAATGAAAAAGCATCGATTGGTTTAGTATTACCAGTGTGGGTTGATACTCAAATCACGTTAGATGGTGATGGGTAAGATTTAAATTAAATAATTTAAAATTTAAATAAAAATCTTAATTTTTTTATAGTGGGTTTAGTGTCAGTTCGAGTACGAGATATCACATATTTAAACCTGTATCAGTCCAGGCCATGTGGTAAGGACCAAGAATTGCTTTTTAATCAATTAAGTAATGGGAAAAATTAATTTAAAATAATTTTTAAAATTGAAAATTATTTTTATAAGGTAAAGAATCAATTAAGAAATACAATACAAAAGGTTGTTTACCTCGATTTGTAATTCAGAAAAAGTGGTTTTTTGTTTTCGTGTGGGTGTGGGTTTATTGGCTTTTTGTGTGACGTCAAAATGACGTAATTGGTGACTGGTATCGTTAATAACTAAGGTAAAAAATCCCCGGATGTGTGCAAACAGTTGGTCTCGGTACACGAACTTGTTTGTCTTGACTCGAAAACGTGTAAAAATGACTTTTTTCTATTTAATCGACCGGATTTAATTACATTTAAGTTGAATAAATTTTTTTTTTATTTTTTTAAAAATTTATTCGGGTCATGGGAATCGAGTTTTGTTTATTGATTACAGTGAACTTAAGATGAGTAATTTTAAAATTGATTTTTTTTATATTTTTTAAAAATGATTTAATGTTTTTCTCACGTTAAATTTTTTTTTTTGCATGTAAACATTCCATTAGATCATCCACCTTTGCTAACTTCCAAATAAGGCGACTTTATCTAATTAAATGAAAAGTCCTTTGCAAAATTTACATTATTTTTATCTGATAAATTAAAACATTTAATTATGTTAATTTTTAAATATTTAAATTTTTTTTTTTAAATTTGTTTTGGTATATGAAAATGGGGTATGAGACATAACCTTGAGTTTTGTAAGTTGAATTGACCTTCCGAAGGATCAAATAAAAGAAAAATAACAAAAAAGTCACTGTTTAATGTTGGAATGCAGCAATTCAACTTTTTTTTTAATTTAAAAATCTATGAAATTGCTCCATATTATTTTTATTATTGTTTTTCGTGATATTTGTATTGTAAAATTAAAAATTATTTCATTTATTTTTATTAAAAATATTTTTTTTTCTTTATTTTTATAGGTCCGCTTTGCAAACTCTTCACAAAGCGAGCTCAAAGGCTAGGGAATGTAATTATTTTATGGGTGGATTGACACATTCGTGGATTGAATATTACGAAAAGAAAATTCATTCGGATCGATCATGTTTAAACGAGTGGTAATAATTCGGAATAAATCATTTTTAACCAAAACCTCGATATAACGAACTCCCATTAACTTTATATGAACTTTAAGTTCGTTATACGAGGTTCGATGTGAAATTTCCACTTTTTTCTACAGGAAATACTTCCACATTGAAAATTATTATAATTAAAATATTTTTTTTTATAAATTTAATTATAGTATTAAATTATAATTTTTTTTAAAAAATTATATATAAAAGTCAAGGTTGACTTTCAATTCACCGCTCCGTTACTGGCCTTGATGCACTTTTATTGAAAATATTTTTTAAAAAAAGAAATTGATTTAAATTTAATAAAAAAAAAAATTTTAATAAAAATTATAACAAAAATTAAATAATTTTAATTATAAATTTTAGGCACGCAATGGATGATTTGGAGTCCCGTAGACCACCGTCACCAGATTCCTTACGTTGTAAATCAAGTGAAAGAGATGCAACCGAATCTTACATTAGAGTTAAACTCAAAGAAATTATGATGTCTGTCGATTTAGACGAAGTAACGAGTAAATACGTACGTTAATAAACAATCAACTCAAAAAAAAAATTTAAATAAAATAATTTAAATATTTAATTAGATCCGCTGTAAATTAGAAGAAGACATGAACATGGATTTAAACAAATATAAAAGTTTCATAGACCAAGAAATGATAGTAATTCTCGGCCAAATGGATGCTGCCACTGAAATATTCGATTATTTATATTTGGGTTCAGAATGGAATGCGTCTAATTTGGAAGAACTTCAAAGACACGGGTATTAAATCGAAATAATAAAATAATTTTAAAAAACTAATAAGAAATAAACAAAAAATAGAATCGGTCACATTCTCAACGTGACCCGTGAAATCGACAATTTCTATCCGGGAATGTTCGACTACCTCAATATCCGGGTATACGACGAAGAAGGCACCGAATTATTACGTCATTGGGATAAAACGTACAAATTCATCGCGAATGCCAAGTAAAAAAAAAAATGAAAATGAAATTAAAAATGAAATTAAATTAATAATTTAATTAATAGAAAAGCAGGATCGAAGGTGTTGGTGCATTGTAAGATGGGTGTGAGTCGTTCGGCATCGGTGGTGATCGCATACGCGATGAAAGCCTACGATTGGAGTATGTCACGTGCCCTTAAATACATCAAAACGAAGCGAACTTGCGTCAAACCCAACACGGGGTTCATGAAACAGTTGGAAACGTATCAAGGGATCCTCGATGCTAGTAAACAACGTCATAATCAATTATGGCGATCCAAATCCGAAACGAATCTGAAAAGTCCGCAGCAGGAATTGGGGAAGAGCGAAACCGATCACATGACCCCGAGTGGGATCCCAGAACCGAATCCACAATTAATCTCGATGTACCTCGAATCACCCAGTCCTAGTCACAGACCCAAATCGTGGTCCCCCGAAGACAACATCGTTAACATGTTATTCGCCGATTCGACGTCGGGTGAGTTTCATGACGTCATTTAATCGCTTTAATGGCTAATTTTTTGTATTTTAACAGCTAATAACATCAGCGACGATCGAGGGATTGAAAACGGAAGTAAAGGGGTCCTCCAAACCAGGAATAAACACATGTTGCTTCCGGGACGTAACGGACAAACGTATTGCGTGTCCCAGAACAAAGTCGTGCATCTACCGACGAGACGAGACGTCACGTCACTCGACGATGCCATCAAATTCAGTATCGGCGATGGTGACGATTCGCCCGTTTTCGAGTGTCGCAACCCTTTGTACACGGATTCTGCGAGCGGCGACGACGAAATCGTGGCGCAAGTGCCCTCACTCAAACGTGTTTCGAGCATCAAAGATCGGATCAACGAATTGGAGTTGTCGGCTCATCACGGGGATCAAAGGGGTAATAAAGATCAATTGGATTTACCCGAAGTTCGAGGCCTCGTTTTGAATTTGGCCAATCAATTCGAGTCCGGTTCGAAGCCCAACACCCCTTCACCCGTCGAGGAAGTGGAAGTGGGGACCGAGCCAGTTGCTGCGGCTGCTGCAGCTGCCGCGGTGGTTGAAGGGAACCCCGTGTTGGCCCAGATGAAACCCCCGGCCCCGCGACATCAAGCGGTGCTGGTGCGAAGCGAGAATTGGCCCGAAGAGAATAAATTGACGATGAAGTTGCGTATCGACGGGACCGCGCATCCGGTGGTCGAGGGTTCGACGACGAGGAAAAAAGAGGATTTCTTCTCGGCGCAAGTCGACCGGGTGTTCGATCGCGAGGAACGGTCGGGAACGGTCGATCAACCGAGTCGACAGAACTCGTGGGGTTCGAGCGACAGTGCCATAGGAATTCACACCCAACGCGAGTCGCCGTCTCGGCACTCGTCGTGGGGTTCGACCGACAGTCACGGGACCGTTCTGTCTCGTCAGAGTTCGTGGGGGTCCGGTAAAATGGCGGCGATGGCTACCAGACGCACGTCCAACGTCGATTCACAGTACGGAAGTCCGGGAACGGAACCGAGGCTCTTCGCCGAGAACGTGTTGAGTGGATGGGCACGAAAGGGTTGCGACGAAGCCTCGCAACTCAAACGGACTAATTCTTTCGACGGTTCGTTCGTCCCGGAAAAGCCACCGGAATTACCGAGTCCGATCCAGCGGTCCCAGAGTCTGCGGGTATCGGAAGTGGCACTCAGGAACAAGTTCCCGAACCTACGGATCCACACACCGACCCCCTACAGAAGCCCCGAGGAACGACGTCGATTGTCCCTACAAAGTCCAATACTGCATTGCGCCAGTTTCCCATCGCTCTTCGCGAACCGGAACGGAAATCCACTCCGTTCGAGCCACGCTGTTTCGCAGCCGGAAATGTTGGGCGAATGCGAGCGGAAGAAGAAAAGTGTAAAATCGAAACAAATTGCAAATTCGTCGTCACCCGATGACGTCACGAATATGGGCAAAGTGAAACGGATCACGAAAGAGATCGAATCGAAAGCGGGCACGTCGCCACCAAAAAGAGACCGGTCGAACCCGGTCGAAACGACATCTCCGAACTCCACGAGTCCAGTGGGGTCTCCCGGGTGCTCGAATGCCGAAGAAGACGAGAAAAGTGTCCGATCACTCGTGGGGAAATTCGAAACGAAAGAGTTCCACAGGACTAGATATCACTCGGAAACAGAAACGGCACCGGTCGAATTATTAGATACGATCGATGGGAGAAGGAAATCGGTTGGATTCGCTGCTGCACCACCTTCGTGGAAAGACGAAAACGAACAACAATTGTGTTTCACTTTTACAATGGCACAAAAACCCATTCATTTGCCACCGAAATTGCCGCTTCCGCAGTGTAATGCGATTAGCAACAATGTCGTGCCCAGAAGAATACGCAAATTGCATGGGAAAAGTCATCCTTTGAATAAATTAATGGCTAAACAACGACATGCGAATGCGCTTTATAATACGATGTGAATAATTTACAGTTGAAATTTATTTCAATGGCTTTTTGAGGGCAACAAATTGTGGATGTAAATATTGTAATGCTCGTTGTTGCAGCATGTGATTTTAGGGCTCGTTTTTGCATGATTTTTGGGGGTCGCGAGTTTTTTTTTTTTTTTAATTATTATTATTATTATTATTATTATATGTAAATATTTGATATTTTATGAAATTTGATGCTTGTGATAATTTTTTTGTTCCTTTAATTCATTTTTTCATTTTTTTCAGTTTTTTTGTTTTATTTAAATATTTATGCAAATTTGTTTTTGGGTTAATTAATCATGCAAATTTTTTTTTGATTTTTGGAAATTTTATTTTATGAAAAAAGACTTTTTTTTTTTGTTTGTTTGTTGAATGACGTATTTTGATATCAAATGGGTCTTCCATTGCGTCTTCCATAACATTAACTGCCCCCTTTAAAAATTGCATGATTTTAATGTTTTTTTTTTTAATTTGAATATTTGATTTTTGCATTTTTGGAATTTTGTTTTGTTCATTTTCTTTGAAATTTTAAATTTTTAATTAATTTTTACATAATCGATGATTTTTAAATATGAGAAAAATTTAAATTTTTTTTTTTTAATTTATTGGTTGTGTTTTTATTAAAAATGGGTTTTTTTTGTTTTCTTTCCACAATTTAAAAATTTTAGAAAATGCTGGAAATTTTATGAAAAGAAAAAAAAAATGCAAATTAGTACTAAAATTTGCATTTTACAAAAAAAAAAAATTATTTCTTTTAAATTTTATTTGTGGATTGTTGCCATATACGAATAAATGACTTTAAAAAAAAATTTTAAAAATTAAAAAAAAAAATTTAATTTAATTTCCCCAAAACTAAATCGCACAATTCCCCTAAACCCTCACTACCCCTCAACCCCCCAATCGCATCCCTTAACCCTCCCAACAACTCGCATTTACCCAAATCACAATTCTCCAACAAAATAATAATCAAAGTCAAACAACCTTTACAAGTCTCAACATCCCTTTGCAACAACCTCAAAATCCTATCAAAAATACCAATTTCACGTACCAAAACATGCGAAAAACGTGAAAAACTCGCTAAATTACACAGACAAATTAGTGCTTGCAAACTCAAAGCCCCGATACTTTCACTTAATTCGGCAATTTTCATTAAAAGTCCATTTTTAGATACAACGTCAACCCCTTCGTTACACCCAACAACATTAGCGATTAACCACAAACTTTCCTTAACAATGAAATTATATCTCGATTGGGTTAATAAATATAAAATGAATGCAAATTCTTCTTTATCGACGCAGTATTTAACGATATTCACATCACATGAACATAAATTCGCTAATGATCTTAATAATGGTGCTATTATCTGTAAATATATTTTTAAAAATTATTTTTAAAATATTTTAATTTTATTTTTTTCTTACTGTTATGGCATCGGGTTGAGTTTGTAAATAATTTAATAATAGAGGGATTATTTTATTAATAATTCCACTCGATACCAGTTTCTCGTCGTTTTCACCACTGGAAAAATTCAAATTTTGGAAAAATTAAATTTTTTAATAAATTGAAATTTTTAATAAATTCAAATTTTTAGAAAATTCTTAGAAAATTCTTAGAAAATTCAAATTTTTAGAAAATTCTTAGAAAATTCAAATTTTTAGAAAATTCTTAGAAAATTCTTAGAAAATTCAAATTTTTAGAAAATTCGTAGAAAATTCAAATTTTTAGAAAATTCGTAGAAAATTCAAATTTTTAGAAAATTCTTAGAAAATTCAAATTTTTAGAAAATTCTTAGAAAATTCAAATTTTTAGAAAATTCGTAGAAAATTCGTAGAAAATTCAAATTTTTAGAAAATTCTTAGAAAATTCTTAGAAAATTCAAATTTTTACAAAATTCAAATTTAATAATTTAAATATTTTTAAATTAATACCTGCAAGTGAAATGAAAGATGATCGAAGCACATTCAGCTTTTGTTTGAATACAATTAGAATAAATCAATGGATGTAATATTAATTCCAGTGTTTCGTGATTCAGCAATTCTTGACTGAAAATTAATTAAAATAAAATTCTTAATTACAATTTAATTTATAAAAAAATTTTTAAATATAAATTACTCAATTTTCTTTCTTCTAACTCGAATATAACAAGCCAATGCAAAATAAGTAGAATATTTAACTTTATCATTTTCTGACTGCAAAAAAAAAAACAAAAAAATTATTTTTATTTAAAACTAATTAAATTTACCTTAAGTAATTTCATAACAGCATCAATAAATCCTTGTTTTCTAAGTATTTCGCTGCATTTTTCACAATCAGACGCGAAATTACCCAATGCCCAAATACATAATTCCTTTAAAAAAAAAATTAAAAATTTTTAAAAATTTAAATTTATAAAAATTCACTTGTAATTCGTGACTCCCATTGCCTAAAAATGCTAATAAATAAGCAGATGATGATTTAATACAAATCAAAGTTGATTTAAGATCACCAGTGCCTAAATTGATGAGACAAACAACAGATGCTAATTTTATATTCACGTCTTTCCCTATTAAACACCCGATTAAAGCGTAAAGAGCTCCATCGATACTAAAAAAAAAATAATTAATTAATTAATTAATAAAAACCAAATTTTTATTTACTTGAGAAATATATTAATGTATTCTTGACCACGTGAAAAAGCATCGCTTAAATATTTGAGAATTTCTATTTTCTTCTCTTTCTTCAATCTTTTACTCCACTCCGCCACCTGGTGACGACAATTCAAAATTCAGACCGGAAAAGATAATCAAAGTTTTTGTTATGATAAACGTCGTCTTTCGTTTTAATTTACTCGTTCGTGCGTTATTTCCAGTTGGTTTTCGTCTTTTGGCCATTTTCGTTTAATCGTAAGTAAATCGTGAATTTTTTGTTTTCTTCTTTCTGTGTTAAAATGTCCGGGTTTTTTGGGTTAAAAAGAAATTATGTCAGATTCAGTTTTTTTAAGGTTAAATTATATTTACCATTTGTTTCCCATCGATGTTGGGCTCGAATTTCTTCAATTTTATTTTGATTTTCCCTTATTTGATCCATAGTTTAAAATTGTGTTTAAAAGTCAATTTCGTTTGATTCAATCCCCGACCAACGCCATCGTATTCAAACAGGCTGTAAAGTGTAAAACCAAATCCAAATTTTCCTTTAAAAATTAATATTAAAATTATTAAATTTAATTTGAATTAATTTTAAATAAAACATATTTTTGTCATTAAAATATTTCCATTATGTTTTAAAAAACTAAAACAAGTCGAGACAAGGCCTGTTTTATCTATAGAAATTCATTAACCAATCAAATCACTTCATTCCCAACCAACTCGCATCTGATTGGCTCAATGATAAAATTCAAACTAAAATTTTATAAAAAAAACGAGAATTTTATTTTATTCATCAAAGAATATTACATAAACAAAAAAAATTACTACTACAAATTAATATTTGTTTTCCAACAAAATTTTACCTTAAAAATTTCTATACAAACAATGATTCAACTGTTTCATAGTCTTAGGCAAAAGATTTAAGGTAAATGAAAGAAAATTTGTATACATTTTAAAAAGGGGCAAATTTTGGTTTTTTCAAACTAAAAACATCATTCAAAAACACAAGAAATAAAAATTCCCTTAATAATAATAATAATAATAATAATTTAGAAATTAAATTAACACCACATTTGCATAAATTGGGGAATGAGGGTAAAAGACATCCTTAAAACTGGCCAATCAAATCCAAGAGAACTTCATTTACTTCTCACTTGGGGTCTCTGAAGATGGTTGTTGGGGAATTGGACTTTCGGAAGCTTGTTCCTTGGGTGATTCTTCTTCCTTGGCCGGTTCCGGTTGGGGTTTCTCTTCGGCCGGTCTCTGGGGTTCCTCCACGGCTACTGGTGGTCGTTCGGGTTCATCCGATTTGGCTTTTTTCTACAAAGCGAGAGATGTTTAGTAAGCACGGTCGTACGCGACATGTCACAATCATAAGAAAAAGAGTTGAAATCTTACTGAGTGTTCTTCGGAGACTGGTTTCGGCTCTTCCGGCTTCTTTTCTTCGGCGGCCGGTTCGTTCTGGGGCTGCTCGGCCACTTCTTCTTTCTTCTCCACCGCTTGGACTGGGCTGTCTTCTGATTTTGGAGCGGCTTCTTTGGGCAGTTGGGGTTCTTCTGGTTGCTTGGCCGGTTCTTGGGGTTGTTCCGCTTGTGGTTCGGGCTCTTGCGGTCTTTCGGGTTGTTTGGGCTCTTCTTGTTTGGGTTGTTCGGTTTGTGCTTCGGCGCTCACAACTTTCTCTTCCGCTTTTTCTTCCGGTTGCACTTCCGGTTGGGATGGTTGCGGTTCTTCGGGTTTCTCTGCAACGATCGATTATAATCGTTAAATCAATTCCATCTTTTGAAAACAGACTGTTTAAAATGGCAATTGTCTCTTTCCGGCGCGAATCGACGAGGCGTGAGTGACGGATTTCCCTTTAATTTATGCGTAATGAATAGGTCAGTGAATGGGAAATTTCCTCGATGGAAGTGAAACATTGTTTCTAAAATCCGCGATTCACAATATATTTCCGCTTTTCACACATCTTTTACATTTAAACAAAATCAACCTTGGAAATAGTCAATTGTAACGAAAAACATTGTTAAAATTACCTTCTGGATGGACTACGGGAGGACTTGCAGAGCTCGAACTTTGCTCTTGCGGCTGCTCCGAAACATCCCTAACGTAACCTTGTAATTCAAATCCAACATTAAAACAATAGAAAATTTAAATTTTATAAAACAATGCTAAACACTCACGTCCAAAAGCGAAGCAAATGCAAATGGATAAGATGAAAATTTGAACTTTCATTGTTAAATTAGTTAATTGGATATAAAAATCTATGTTAAATAAAATATTTAAGTATTGTTGAATGAAACTTATTGTTTTTTCAAAAAGAGACTTACCAAAATGTAATGGAAGGTGATTATCCTTGGATGATTGTTGAGCTTGTGAAGGCGCACTCTGAGTTTTTGGCTGTTGCAGCTGCGTCTTATATAGGGCTGAGTGATGATTGATTGGTCAGCATTACACTCCCATCTCCCTTCAGCCTCCAAGGTGAACGCTTGCTATAGGTGAACAGTCACGTGATTACTTTGATGACCAATCCAAAATCGGCCATTTTTTTTTTTTTTTTTTTTTTTAGTTTTAAGTAGATTCGAGTTGGGGGTTTTAAATTTTTTTTTTTTAAAGGGATTTTAATTGAAGTGGGGGTTATTGTGAGGGGGGGTTGAAGTG
>JAQFZU010001856.1:0-11476 GCA_034696185.1 Henia vesuviana | reverse complement strand
GTGTCGATAGCCGAAGCTATCGGCACGTAGCCATAATACTTTGCACTTTGCATCCCAGCTACGTGGGGCGATCGTACATCCACTCAACCACCGTGCGTACACAACCGCGCCCATCGTACATCGTCCTGGGCAGCCACGTCCGTCATGACGGTTGTAACAGCCAGAGCTGCACCGCCCATCCTATCGCTAAGACCGGTGGTTGCAGACTCTCTGTTCCTCGTGGCTCAGCCTCCCAGGTTGTACGAATGGACGCGCCCCAAAAGGATCACGTAATCAGGGGATCGCACTGCCTTCTAGTGACGACTGGTCACACACATTCTAGCTTTTCAAAGTAGATAAAACAAAGTCATTTGCTTAGATTGTTTGTAATATTTATGCAATTAAATGCAAAATAAAAGTTTAATAAAGTGATTATTATAATATTTTGGCATGCACTTGTAGCAATTTCAAGTTTATGATCCAAATATTCTACTTTAATTCCATATATAATGACTTATTATTTTTAATAATTTTACTTATAACTATAAATTTACATTTTATTTGTAATTACTATTTTTTATTATTTTATTTGTATGCAACTTTTTTACATAATAATTTTAAAAAAAATCATTTTATTAATCATGCCAGGAAAAGTTGGGTACCCAATTCGGGTACCCAGTTTTGTGTTTACCCAGCGTTTTGTTTGGAGCAAGGAGCAGTAGTGTACTACTTTATGGTAGCACTGACAACACTGTTAACGTTATTCTTAAATGAATTATTTATATATACACCAAATAACAAATTCTTTTCCCTTCTAAACTCGTAATAAAAAGATACTCGACAAATAAAAAAACCTTAGAAACTGAAGATATTGTATACTGCGCATGCGCAATACTCTCCAAACAGCTCCATTACGATACGAGAATTACACCACTGACGTTTAAGCAAGAGCCGTGCACTATTACTAGGGGAGTTTTTGATTTATTATTATTAAATTGAAATAGCGACAAAAATTCATCAGTTCCTGATACCCGTGTCAGTAACTATCATGTAACATAGATATCTTTAATCGACTCCTTAACATAGCGGAACATGAGGAACACTTTTTCAACTATAGCCTTGTTATATGTAATTATAACTATGGTATACGGCGATCAACCTGCAAACAAGAACATAGTCAGAGCTGTAGTCAAGGTATTGAATATGATTAAAATATGTATATATTTTTAAACATATGTTTATTAAAAAATAAAATTTTACTTTCAGAGTTGCAGTGGATGACGTTTAAATCGATTACCGGAGGTGAAGAGATTCATTCTCGATGATTTACCTCTGTAGTATCCTTCTAATGAATATTTTATAATGTAAAAAATAAAATTATTTAAGACTTTATAATTTTCCTCAATTGATTTTAAAGTGAAAATACCGAATTTATAAAAATCGCTGGCGCTCCGCCAGATTTAATTTTTTATAATTCGGAGGATGAAGAAGTTGAGGTAAATTTTGAAATAATTGATTTCGATTAAAGTTTATAAAACTTTTTTTTAACCAATAGAAAATTGATTTAAGTTCGAAGACACGCGAAGAATGTAATGCACTTTTAACCGAACGTGGGTTTAAGAAACAGGCCACGAGTGGTCAAGAAAATGCAGATATAAAAGGCGATTTGTAATAATTATTTTTTAAAAAAGAAAAATATAAGTAAAAACTAGTCGAGATTTATGCCAATTATGTTATAAAGTTGATGAATTATGAAATTTTTAATGATTAATTATGACATCTGATATCGAAAAATATATGATAACAGATCGAACCCCATTGAAATCTGAATATTTTCTAATTCATCGATTTTGTGATATTTGTAATTTAATATGGAAATAAAATTTATCTTTTAAAATTATGAACTTTGATTTCATCATTTTAATATTTATTTGCAAATTTTTTAATTTTTTTTTAATAAATCTCATAAAAAATTATGAAATATACCGATAACTCAGTTTTTAAAATCATTTAATTAAATTTTAAATAAACAAAATGGTATTTCAATAGAAAATATTATAGAAATTATTTTATATTATCGCTTAAATAGCAAAATAAACATCCGATTGAATGACAAGGATGTTATTTCGATATTACGAAACGGCGATGAAAATATTGTAAAATCTGCTCACCCATTTAAATAAATTTAAAAAAATATTTTTTTAAAAGTTTAATTATATTCCTGTAACCTTTTTAACTTGAGTTCTGCTTGTTTAATTTCTAATTGCAATTGTAGTTCTCTTATTTTCAATTCCATCATTTCCTTTTCGTGTTTTCTTCTATCATTTTCATGTTCCTTATTCCACAACCATTTTTCTCTTTCGAATTCCAGTTCTGCTAATTTTATTTTAGCAATTGCATTTTCTTCATTCGTTTTGTTTTGGTGGAAATTTGTGTATAATTTAAGAGTTTTGTCACTGTCAATGAATGAGGAGTTTATTCCATTACTTGACGTTGGTTTGTCGAAAATGATTTCGGGATGACAACAAAATCTCTTTTTTGAACTGCAAAATTCATCGTTTTGGCTGTTTTCAGTTACGAAACTTTCTTGTGATGAATTGTTATCTTCGTTTGAAATTATTTCGTGTTTGGTTATTTTGTCATTTGGGTTGTATTGTTGATCGTCGAATTTCTTGTTGAAAATCCAAAACCAAGGGCATAATTTGGTTATTGTATCTAAAAAAATTTTTTTTTGTTTAATTTTGTTTAGTTAATTTATTTTGGTTATTTCACCTTGATATGTATTTATTCCTTCGGTTTGTAATATATTTTGTCCTTCTTCGAGTGCCCATTTTTTCGTTTTTATAAATTTATTTTTTAAAAATGTTTCTTTTGAGCTTCTTGCGTCACTGCTTTTATTAAATATACCATTTTCTTCGTATAATCTTTTTAACCATTCTTTTTTCTTTTCACCTTCTGATGAAGCTTCCTAAAAGAAATTATTATTAATGAAATAGATTTCTTGGTTAATTATTAAAATTTAGTTTTAGACCTTAAATGGATGTTCGACTATCCACGAAGCCAAACGAATATTTTCTTCCGTTTCAGATTTTGTTCTTAGTGTTTTTCTATTTTTCCTTTTTAGTGTATTCATATTAAATGCATTTTTTATAATATTAAAATTTTTATTTCAAGGGGTTTTAATACATGCTCTAATGGCACATTTTAATCGGTTATCTAAAACCAGAACAACAACAAAAATAACACGTGATAAAATTGCTTGAAAGCAAAAAGTATAAAAATTATATTGGTATTGATAAATAAAACTCAAAACTAAATTTGTTTAAAACAACTAAAAATCCCAAATTTAATTTCAGGCAATTTATCATTTAAAATTTAATTTAATCATTAAAGAGCATCGTACCACCTTTTCAAATCAACTCGAAAGCGGGAAATAAGTAAAATGTCACATAAATCTGTGAGTATTTTTTCCCTTTAAAAATAAAAAATAACCACATTACTAAACAATTTAATTTACTTACAGGAGAAATCGAGAGTTTTACGAATAATAGATAACAACATCAAAAGCGAAAAGACAAAAGAAAACATCATCAAAAAAAAGGAAAATATAAAAGAAAAACCGAAGAAAACAACGGGTTATTTAAAATAATTAAAAACTTAAAATTACAAAAATTAAAAATAAGAATTCTTTAGAAACAGCTACACGTACTCAATTAGAGAATTTAGCAGAAGAACGAAGATTAGCTTTAGGAGAAGCATTAAAAGAAAACAAAAAAGTAAATTTGCATAAATAATTTTAATTCCCAAAATTAAAAAAAAATTAATTTCTTTCAGTTACACGAAACTTTAAACAAATTACAAGAAGAAATAATTGAATTAAAAGCATTAGCTGTCCGTGCCGAATTATTAGAAGAATTAGCCAAAGTAAAAAAATTAAAATACAAATATAAACAATTAAAATATATTATTTTAGGAATTATTACAATCAAACGAGGAAACTTGTGCCGAAAATGACGATAATTATTCAGGTTAAATTGAAATTAATAATTAAATATTATAATTAACAAGAATTTTCTTTGTAATTCATTAAATGCATAATTAAAAAAATTCCATTTTTCAACAAACTCAAAATTAAATTTATTTTCAATTTACATTTTATACAATAACTAGAAAATAATTAAATATTAAACAATTTTAAACTAAAAATCAAATTTTCTACATAAAATTTGTATTTATTCTTCGTATCCATCGGGCAAAGGATTTGTTTTAGGATTATGAAACAACGAATGATTTCCATCTCCCCAAGGAAATCGCTAAAATTCGAAAAAATATTTTTAAAATATTTAAAATGAATTATGTAATTCAAACCCTGGTACGAAGTCTTAAATGATCGTAAGGAACGAAATCGGGACGATGGTAATGTGCCATGTGTTCTTTTTCTCCGATATAAGCATTTAACATAGCCAAAATTAGCGCTGGACCGGCAATGACGACTGATAGCAAACGCCATAACTTCATTCCACCTATTTTATAATAATTAATTTTATGTTGTAATAAATTCTTTATTATTTAACCTGCATGGCCAGCGGTTGCAGAAGTGCGAGAAGTTGCACCGGCCGCTAAATTTGCATTTGAGGAGTTGATGAAACGAATTAACATCTTTGAAGACGCCATTTTAGATGTGTTGATCTTCGAATCTAAATTTAACTCGTGACTGAATTTGTACTCGAGAATTCTGATTGTTCTAAAAATATACTTAAATTAATAGTTAATATATCGATTTTTTAAAATTCACTTTAATCCCAGAAAAAAATATTATGTACAAAGTAAAATCATTACAATGTAATGACTTATTATATAAAGTTGAGGAAAAAAATTTGCTATTTCTTTTAAAACACAATCTTGGTTAAAATTTGAAAAGAAAAGAATTGAAGATTCATTACACCAAAAAAAACGTAAAACATGAAATAAAAATTAAAATAAAATACAAAATTCACATCAAATCTTTTGGTAGAACGAAAAAATGCAAATAACTTAAGTTTGAAGAGAAGAAAAAAATAATAATAAAATTTTCCAAAGACTAAAATTACACGTTTTGATTGGCAACTTATTTCATTATTGATTAAACTGATATTTCCAATATAAAAATATCACATTAAATAATTACAGAAAACGATTAATATTTCCCAAGTTCATGTATCGGTGAGCATTAAAAGCAAACGTGAGAAAAAAATCCATTCATTTCACGCTATGAGCAACCAAAAAATGAACAAAATCGCAACCCAAATGAAAACTTTGGATAAAAATTGGTCTTCTGCAAACTGTTGAGTGCCAGGTGCAGCTAAATTAATTTAAAAAAAAAATTAATACGATTTTTAATTATTTTTAATTTCTTTATACCTGCTTGTGGTCTACTGTCACCGAAATTAAAAGTGGACGCAAAAATGCCAAAAGGAAAAGCACCAATTCCAAATGACATATGAAAACCACCATCACCAAAACCGAAACCTGGAAATGGCTAAAGAAAAAATTTTCACTGTCAATGACCTATTTAAATCACAATTCTCAATTAGCAAAAGCCAATGAGTGTATTTCGTTTCACTTCGAAGTGCACTACAGTAGCACCAAAGTAGCGAATTAACTGTTTCTTTTCACTTCGTAGTTTTACCGTAGTGAAAAGAAACACAAGACTGGACTTTTCTCGTTTCTTTTTAAGCATTAGTATTAAACTACACATTGCAGTGCATTTACAAGTGAAACGAAATGCGCTCCGTATTTATGTACCCCACTGTTTTCTGGTTCTGTCCTTTGGCCTTGCGGTCTCGGTGGTAATTTAGTTCTAAGGTTAAAGTAAATAAATAAATAAATTTTTATAAATTTTAAATAACAAACCTAGGATCCTCATGATTTGTATTTCCTCTTCCGTAAATTGGAGTTACTTTATCTTTACTTATCCCAGCTTTACATACGGGACACACTTGTCTGTTCGGTCGAGTTTCCAACCATTGATATAAACACGGCCAACTGTTATAACACAAAGTGAATATATTGAAAAATATGGTTGTTTTTATTTATTTACCAGAATAAATGTCCGCAAAAACTGACAACTGCATCTCTGGCGATATCTAAACAAATATTACATTCATAAGCACTTTCTTCACTCTCTTTTTTCGTGTCTTCATTTCCTCCTGTCGCTCCGTCGACATTTTCTTGCGTTTCGTCTTCTTTTGTGGCTGCCATTTTTAAACGTTCAACCCAATTGTTTATATTTCATAATTTTACACTTAGAATTGCTGGTTTTTATGTAGAAAAATTTTCACAACATTTCTGTCCGTCTTAATGGGACTTTACTTCGATAGTGTTGGACTCTGAACTTATCGTACCATTCACACACGTCAGGCGGAAGTATTGAGATGACGTTATTGATTTATGACGTCATTTCCATGACTTGTAAATTTATTTTTTTTTAATTTTGGTATTAGAAAATAAGAAAATTTATTTATTTATAATAAATTACAATTTTGATTATCACGATATTTCTTTAAAAATAGAAATTAAATTATCTTCGTAAAAAGCTGATATAATATTAGGTTCAATTACCTGTTTTAAATAAATTAATAAATAAATTAAAAAAATATTCATAAAATATTAAAAATATAAATAAAATTTACATTTATTTTTGTAAATTCATCATCGGTTGGTTTTAATTCATTTAATGAGCGATTTATGTAATTTAAATGAAACCAAACAATATCAGGTTCAATTTCAGCTGACAATTTCACTGTTTCAATAGCAGCCTGTTAATAATTAAAAATTATTTATTATTTAATTATTTAACTAATAATAGTTTACTGATTACCTCCTGCAATGCCATTGGTTGTTGCTTGTTTAAATATTGTAAACAAACTTCGAGTAATGAATCGATATTTGCTCCATTAATTTTCAACTGAAAATTATTTTAAAATAAATTATTAAAAATTAAAAAATATAATTTTCTTACATTTGTAATTAATTTCCCTAAACATTTCAGACTTTCCAATTGTAATTTATAAGCTGCGGTTGAAGTATAAACAGAAGTTAATTTGCCTTCACTTATTTTCGCTTGATCGTTAAGAAATTGTATAATTTTCGGCCATATTTGATCGAGTGTTCGTTTTTGAATAAATTCTCCGCAGATTTCTGATAATTTATTCAGACTTTCAATTGCCTGTTAAATTTAAATGAAATTATTAATAATTAAAATTATTTTAAATTTTACCTTTTTAACTATGATCAAATTCTCATTTGTGAATTTTAATTTAAATGTAGGCCATAATTGATGTATTATTGGTAATAAATCATCTAAGAATTATTTAATATAAATTAAATTTAAAGAATAAGGTTTATAAATCACCTGTAAAACTTGCAAGTATTAAAACGCATTTCTCGATCGTATCTAAAACTAAAAGTGTGAAGTTAAATTTATCTCTCGCTAATAAATGTGAACATCTTCGCATTGTTTCGATTGTAATTTCAATATATTTTGGTTTTTTCTTTATTTCATCTTCTATTTCGTTGTTTTCGTTTACTAAATCAGTATCGATTGCATTATCTTCCACATTCTCCCCATTTGCTATTAATTTCAATCGATGATAATCAATGAAAAAATCATATAAAGTTGGCTCTTGAGTCACTTCAATAGATTTTTCTAACTGAAATATTTATAAAATTAATTTTACAATTTTTATTATAATTTTAAATAAATTACTCGACTTGGAACTAAAAACCAAATTGAAAATGATGTCATTAGCGTATTTAGAACTTGCATAAACGGTTCTGATGTTTGGCGATGAAAATCATCCAATGCATTTAGTAACTAATAATAATAAAAATCCAAAAATTATTATTTAAAATCTTAATATTTAAATAAAATAATCACATTTTCAATCGAATCTTCAATCAGTCCTAAAATATCTGGACCTGAATTTGCAATGATGACTCGTAATACCGTGGTCGCTTCGGGATTATGTTCAATATGTCGCAATTTGATATTAAGCGAATTGAGTAAATAATCAGAGTTTTTATAAATCAAATCTGAAATTGAACTAAAGTTTAAAATAATTAAAATTTGTTTTAAATTAATATAACATTTAATAATTACCAACATCCAATACTCGAAGCGATAATATTAGCGCAATAAACACTCGTGTATGATATAACTGCCAAATCATTACCCATTTTCTCCATTACTGGATACAAAACATCAATTAAAAACGGTTCAAAGTCATTTTTTAATACCTGTAAATTGAAAGTAATTTAAAAACGAATTAATTTAAAGGTTCATTATATTTACTTGAGAAAAAGCAGCAACTGACTCCAGAATAGCTATAATCGACCAAACGTTGATATTAATTTGTTGTAATGTTATTGTTCCATCATTTGATTTTGCATCCATTGAATTAAGGCACAGAAACCAAACGGATGGTTCTAAATATTCATCTAATAACATGTTTATTATTTCAACAAGTTCGAATTTATTAATTTCCTTTTTAGAATATTTTTTTGTAAATATCGATTCGAATGAATCATAATTCTCAATATCCAAATCGATTCCAGCTGCACCCAATATAAATTCCTTAATCAAAATCACCGATTGACATTTATAGGTATTTGAATTATGAAATAATTGCAAATAGTGATCAATGAGTAAATTTAAATCACCTAAAAAAATTTAAAATTTAAAATTTAATTTTTTTATTTTATTATATTTACCGTGTTTTCCTAATAAACGACATAAAAGAGTTAAAGACGAATAAATTTTTTCATCTTTAAAATGTTTGAATATTTTCTTAGTTGGTTTGGCATTAAATTCGACCAAATTATTAATAAATGATTTCTTTTCGGTTAATAATTGTATATTACTTGAATCTAATTCAACCAATTGCATCAATGCGTGTCCTAAACGAGTTAATTGAGGATGTGATAATAATAATCGGTCAAAATCGTCATTTATAAGCACTAAAAATAAAAACATAAATTTAAATAATACTTAAATATTTCATTTTGTTATTTTTATACCCAATATTCGAATATAACCAATTAAAAGTTGCAAAGTTGCTAATTTTTTAGCATCGTCTGAAACACGAAAAATTCTTGGTAATTTCGTAATCAAATTGTGAATATTTTCTTGAACTAAATCAACAATTGGACGTGATTTTTGTAATTTATTTCCACTTTGAATTAGTAATTCAACACTATTTTTCGATATAATTGATCGTTCGTCGCCCATAAGAACTATTAAAACTTCTATTAATGGTGCCGCACAATTTAAAAGTGACCTAAAATTAAAAATTAATTTTTAATTCACACATTTAAATTAATTACTTAAAATTTACTTGCTACAGTGAATTAATAATGTTCCAGCCCAATTACTCAATGCTAATCGCACTCGCCAATCTAAATGAGTCACTAATTCTGTAATTTTTTCGATTAAAATCTTCAGTTTTGATGTCGTATCCTCAACCCATTCATCGTTTTTAGTTATAATTGGCAATTTCGTATTCTGAACAATACCTGAAATTATTTAATTAAATTGTTGTAGTTGTCAGACAATTAAAAATATTTAAAAACCTTTAATATCATCCTTCTTCTCTAATTCGATATTCATATCTCCTAAAACCAAGGCAACTATATCACTCCAGGCTTTCAAAGCCGTAGTTGTAATAACCTAAAAATTCAATTATTTAAATTAATATTAAATTTTGCCTTTTATAATGTATTTACGTGTCCTTGGGTTAAACTCCCGGTTATAATTCGAAATAATGAGATGGAAATTCCAGGTAAAAATGATGCAAACTCTTGAGATGTGATTTTCTTAATTTTTTTGTTTTCATTGCAACTGATGATAAGTAAGCATTCGATTGATTTAATCCTTAATTGCTTATTAGTTTCATTTTCAGCTATTTTTAATAAAACGAATACCAAATGACCGAGTTGTGGCATGTATTGCTGACTATAAAAAGTTTTCAGAACACTAAATTCAAAAAAATTAATTAAAATATTGAAACTTATAATTTTTGCAATAAATTTACTCATCGTTTGAATTTTGAAATAATTTCTTAATGCAATTTACGATTGAAATTTTTAATTCTTCGCTTATATTTGATACTGAAAAGTAAAATTATAATTATTTAATACGTAAAAATGTGTATTAATTACTTTCGCCGTTTTGTTTAGGATGACTGATTATAAACATAATTGAAATTAGAATATTTTTAAGTAAATCGAAATTACTAATTCTTGTTTCGGTTAGAATTGATGTCATGGCTTCGATCGTATTTTGAATCAAATCTTCATTTCTGTAAATTAAAATAAAAATTTTAAACAAAATGTTTAATGTTGTTAATTTTTTCTTACTTATTTGGTGATTTTAAAATAAATTGTAAGGGAAATAAAACATATTCCTGGAGATCTTGTAAACAATTCTTGTTGATTAATTTTACCGTTTCTATTAACATTGTTATATTCTCGTTTTTTATATCTTGTGTTATCTTGACACATACAGGTTTTAGCAATGCAAAAGCTTCGGAGTTATCCATTTCAGAAATGTTTAAAAATGAGTATAATGCAAATATGAATTTGCTATTAATGGTTGATTGCCTCCATCATCGCTGGTCACGCTTTGCTCACTAGGCAATAGTAATCGAGAAGATTCAATTGTTTTTATACACAGAAGAACATCGGATAATGCATAATGCTATTTATTAATTACAAATAAACTAATTAAATTTTTTAAAAAAATAAAAAATTGTGATAATTTTAATTTTTTGGCTTAAATTTATCCTTGGAATTAATATTATCGGTTGTACTGCCTGTACCAAAATATTCTAGGGATACTAAACATTTAATTATAAATATTTAATTATAAATAATTAAAATTAATTTTAATTTTAAAAATAATGTAAATTTAATTACTTTCAGTTATAAATTTTGTACGTATGGTTTTTTCACATTTTAAATTGAGAATATATGTTCTGTGTACCATGAGATTGGCTATGGTGGCCCAGTACCGCCCATTGAAAATGAAAATCCATTTTGAGTTTTAAATCTTTGTGACCAATCAGTCACTAGAGGTGTAGTGATCCGAGCCCACATCACAGTCGTGATTCGAAGAAGCAACAGTATTTTCTGTTGTAAGTGATTTCCATTATTCTCACTGGATGGTGCCACGGGTACCGTGAGCGCTTATGAGACTAGTGCTTAAAACACAATGGATAGTCCTCTATTTGCCCATGCTTGAAAATGGTATATCTAAAAGGCGGTTTGACTGACTTAATTGCTAGACGCTATAATAATTGAGAAATTAATCGATCATCTTGATGTTTAACTTATTATAATCACAATGTATAAAAAACAAAAAAAAACAATAAAAAATAAGAAAATTAAATTTTATTTCAATTTATTTTTATTAGCAAAGATTATAATAAAATAAAAAATTCGAAATTTTAAATTTAAAATT
>JAQFZU010001855.1:0-11477 GCA_034696185.1 Henia vesuviana | reverse complement strand
TTTCCGTTTTCTTTCCTCATCTGATCCGATCTTGAGATGTGGACCGCCAGAAGCAAAGATACGAACTTTGGAATTTAGTTCTTCGCTGAAAAACAACTCGTCGCTTATCCAAATTTCAAGAAAGTGATAAAACCTTATTACTGAAAAAATTTGCCACAATCAATAAATGGAATAAAATTTCTTTTTCGATTTTTTTCGAGTAAACAGTAGCAAAGTTGCGCGTGTGTGGCCTGTCAATTGGGGATAAAATACCGTTGACAGATGGCTCGACCTTTGGTCCTACCGGACTCAAGGGCAACCTTTGGTCTTAGGGTCACCACTGACCATCGGTCGACCACGTGCCCTCAACTGGGAGGGGTGCGGGGTTTTTAGCTCATGGTCACTGGTGGTGGCCCCAGTGGACACTGGGGGGAGAAAGAAAAGCTTATTGTGGGGGTCACTAAACGATGCCCCGCCCCCGCTAGGTGCATTGAGTGGCCACGCGCCAAAACAAGACAACAAAGTAAGTCTTGCCTTTTGCTGTTTGGTTGTTGGCCTCAGAAAAACGGAGAAAACAGGGCAGTGAGGGGAGGTGAAAGGGAAGGGGAGAGAATATTTGACCCCCTCTCTCCTTTCCTCTTTTTGCAGGTGACCATCCCTACCCTGTCCCTCATGGCTACCTGTTGGTCCTGTTTTGACGAAAACTCGTTTGGCTTAAAAAACGTAAACGACCCCCATCCAGAACGAGGTTGTGAAAAGAGACAACTGCGTCAACTTTCTGTTTTTAAAGTAGGGTAAGGTTAAGAAAAAAAGAAAAAAAAGTATGAGATGAACAAAAAGTTATAACCAGAACATTACATAATTCATTTTCTAAGTTTAGTTTTACGCAGTTTAAATCAGTCAAAATACTGTCTAATGAGAGAAATGTGAGACTTTTTAAGCTCTTACCCTTGAACTATGCCTTAAGAAAGCGATAGTCTGAAATATTAATTTTTATAAATATCTTTTATGATTTCGTTCTCGTATCGCTTTTTTTTCTGACATTTTAACTGATATGTTAATATCTGAAGTACAAATATATAGCGGAAGTCAAAATAATTATAATATTTTTTTAAGTAGTAAAATTTAATTCGAATTAAAAAATCGTAAAAAAATAATAAATAAAATAAATAAATATAAAATGAGTCAGGTATATCGCTGTAACTCACAATTATTATTTTTTTCGAGAATATCACTAACATAAATAAAAAAAAAAAAATTTCTTTCTTAAAATTATGTAATAGACGTTACTGTAATATTTAACATTTAATATTAAAAAAATTACATAAACTCAATTTCAATTAAAATTCATCGAATACAAATTTTAAAATTAAATGATTAAATTTATATTTGAAATAACTTACAAATACAACCATAGAAATATTTATTTCAACTTTATTATTAATATTTATGCAATAACATAAGTGTTTCCCAAAAATGATATAATATTATTATACAACGATAATGATCGAAACATCAGCATCTAATAATGTATAGCCCTATAAAACTTCATCCAGTCCGTTTAACAAGACCCCATTGCCACTATAAAAAAGAAAAAAAATCAGCTCTAAGCTACTGGGTACTATCTTTTTTCCACCCACCTGTTAGCGTCCAGTTGAATGGCTCAAGGGAGGGGTTTTGAACTGAGGTAAAAGGCGCTCTTTTTTCTCCCATCATTGATCATGCAAACGCCGATTGTCCACGGTGCCCGGTGACGGGCAGTCGAGACCCCAGACCCTTCTGTCCTCACCCCGCCCTGTCTGCGTCGGTGGCCGCTGTCTCTACATAAAAAATCGTCTACAAAGATGGCACCCCACCTCTAACCATTTGACCTGTCCACATCTGAAGCGGTTCATGTAATACAAAAGAATACGTGTTTTTCAAGTACTGTATTTGCAACGTAACTGTAATTTTTTTTTCTCAATTTCCCTGAATCGATCCTCGTAAAAAAAATAAAAATAATTTATAAAAATAAAAATTATAAAAAAAAATAAAAAAAAATTATTTTTGATTCAGTAAGAACTAGCAGGAACTGGGTTTTACTTTATCTTGGAATTTGCTGTTTTTATCTACGCAGAAACCTATTTAAAAAAAATTTAAAAATTAAAAAAAAAAATGTAATCGGCATAAAAAAGGAGCGACTATTTTTGGTTCATCGTATAAGAGATGGGGGATAGGACAACCTTTTGCCCCGTGTCCGTAGTCGCCCAACCCCTGGGCCTCAGTCCCTTTCTTCAGATTGTGAGTCGCCATTCGCGCTGAGGCCATTGTGTCGGGGTTAGGAGACCACTGTGACCTCCTCCTCCTTCTTGTCTGGCCGTGGCTCGGGTGAACGAGACGTCGTCTGGAGGCCCTTGATACCCTGACCCAGCTTCTCACCCCTTGAACACGAGTGATGTGCGGTGAAGTTAACTCGTTTTCAATCCACCATCAGGTGTAAGTGACAGGTGTCACAAATTCTGACGAGCTTCACATATTAACGGGTTATTAACCTTGACCTTTTACGATATATATTTTTTCTTTGTTTCAAATTCAATTTTTTTAATAGAAATTCTTTTTTAAATTTAAAAATGGCTGCAGTAATAAAAATTTAATCAGAAAAATTTAATTGAGTTCTAAAACAACTGCGATATTTTTATTAACACGTATATTGGTGCAAAAAAAAAGAAAGTTATTAAATGAAATTCAAGTTAATTTATTTGAGCGCCTGTTCATAAAAGTATTTTATTTCATCGTAACGAGCGCCCATAAAAAATTCAAAATAGTAAACAAAATTTTTATCAGAATTTTAAAACTGAGAAATATTAGTTTTGAAGTGTGTCCTTGAGACAAAACGACATCAAACTTAAACAACCCTACAGGGTTAACGGCTTTTGAAAGATGCCGCCATGAGAACTTTAATGCCCAGAAGGAATAAATGTGGCCGCCATTTACCCCTGTATCCCATGTGGCTTCGAGCGAGAGGAAGTGAAACTAGCAGGTGGTCAATTTTGACTCTGGCACAAAAAACACACGTGTTATATTTTGTAAATCAAAATCACCACAGCGAGTAACCGAATAATCGCCAATGCTAATTGATTACCTAATCATTTCTCGTAATAATAACAAGTGGATAACGCATTTCTATATACATTATAAACATGCGAATTGATTTACATCAGACAGATTTTTTTGATCCAAACAATAAATGTTTTTATTTTATTTCTTTTTTTCTTTCCCGTATCCGGTTCCTAGAAAACAAATCAATTCTCAATCAATGTTTTTTCTTGCGGTTCATTTAATAACAGTGGTCAAATAAAACTTGATGAAGTTGAAATACAAATTTATTAAGGTAATAAATGTTACATGTATTTTTTTTTTATTTATGAAAAGAAATTTTAAAAAAGAAATAAGTCCCCGAATCTGCAAAATAAAAGACCAATGCATCATCGAGTGTCCTTCGAGAAAAACTCAGCAGGAGATTTCTATAAATCATTGCTGCATACGGTTTTTTAAGATGCAACAAAAAATAGTCTTTGTCTTACGACTTTTCTCTGTCCTTACTTTCAATCACTCGAATGAAAACACTCAAAACCATGTGTAATTATACCTAAAAAATCATTAAAAAATCTCCATTTCCGTGCATTGTAATCATATTGTGCAATAATAGCTGTATACCGACCTTGAATGTGTAAAAGAGGTTAACTCACCTACAGTTTTGTTACGTATTCGTCGCACGCGCTGTGACCCATAGGTAGTAAGCAGTGCTGGAATGTTACCCAAAACTTATAGCGGGAGATTTACCCAATAATTTAACCACAAGTAATCTCTGGGTTACTTAAGTGTTCTTAAAGCTAGTTTACAAATATTTTTATTTAAAAAATGCATTTAAAACTGTTTTGTATCGACATTAATTTTAATGTAAATAAAATCTAATTTTAAACGAAAATATTATATGTTAATTGCAAAATAATGAATAAAATGCTAGATGTTATCACTGATATAACTAACTATCTGTTGCCGTTGAATTGAATCAAACTGATGTCACCCTAAATATCTTTCTTTGTAGATCGGGAAAAATCAAGAACAGGTTTTTTTTTTTTTTTTTTTTCTTCTTCTTCTTCTTTCCCCCAATAAATTTTTTGCCCTCTAATACGATTCCGTACTTTTTTGAAGGATTTTTAACCACACAACTGCTCATGAATATTGTAATTTAATACAATAAAAAGGAGTTTTAAACATTTTAATAGCTGTTCACAAATCGTCTGTTACCCATAAACTTAAGATCGTAAAGTAAATGTTTTCTAAAGTGAAACAATTTTTTTTTTTCAAATTGCCCTCTTTAAAATTACAAAAAACGCCATGTGTTAAGGGATTCAGTGGTGATGAGACAAATAACTCATAATCGTGTTTGGAATGTACACATTATCATATGCCAAAAAAAAAACTTTGTAAAAATTATGTAATATTCATTTAATTGAATTAAATTCATGTTGAATTGTTTAGTTTTTAATTTTTAGATTATCTAAAAATTAATTTTCTATTAATAACGTAATTTATAAAACTAATAAAATAAAAATTGCGATTAAATCGCTACTTTACTCCCCCTCACAGTTTTTTTTTTTTTAATTTTCATCAAATTATCTTAAGATTAGTTTGAAATCTCTAAGCGAAAATGACTATCCCGATGAAAAGTAAAAAGCCAAGACCCATCATGACAGGTTTGCGGCGGGGGCGTCGTCATAAGGGTGGGCCAACGACGGGCGCCGGTCTGACTGCACGAGATGGCGTGGCCAGCGCCAAAACTCTGAGCTGCGTCAATTATTCAAGGCGTGTTCAATTATTCAGAGCTAAAGTCGATTTGCACGCAAAGAGTAATTTTTTTTTTTATTTTTTTTTATTCTTATTTTCACGATTTGCCCGTCTGCTCACATCTACGGAAGAGGTGGGGCATTTAACGTGTTCTGTGTTTATTGTTTGAGGGAAAGGTGAATTGTATGTATTAACCTATTTTGAGGATAACATTTTAATTTTTTTTTAAATATTTAAAAAATTTAGTATGTAAAATTAAAGTTTAATTACATGAATTTCAACGGAGTTTACTTTCCGCAAACCAAAGGTCAGCTTTAAGGGCCTTGAAAATTGAGTTTTAAAAATTTATTTCAAATTTTTTAAAGTAAAAATCTATTTTAGTAGTTGCCTACATTTGCTTTTAATTCCATTGCCATAGTGGAGATGGATTTATACAGATTCCTTTACTGATATCATCGGTTATTTTATTATTCCAAATGGAGGGTTTTCTCATGCACGCGATCATGAGTGATTAAACTTGCATTGTCTGCCATTCCAGACAAGGTTATTTGCGCTTCGCTAACGTGACACTCGGTTGCGTCACACATTTGTGGAGTACTTTTCACTATGACTCTCTGCTGTCAGTGACATCATGCGGCCAGTCATAGAAACTAATCTCAGACATTCATCGATCAATATAAAAACTAGCAACATTAAAATAGACAAACAAAAACATGGTGCAGTATTTTTATCACGAATATTATTTTCAACCCGAAATGCGTTGATTTAAAAGTGCACTTAATTTAATCAAATAAATTAAAAACCGGCTATTTCTTTAAAATATTTCATTTTCAGCTTTCATATGTAATTTTGCATAATAAACTGACAAATAACCCGTTCTCACTTAAGAAAAAAAAGCTTTTAAAATTATTAATTCAAAAAACTAATTTTTAATTTTTAAATTTATTTTTATTATAATTATCAATAAACTTCATCTTCAATGTCATGTTTATAAGGTTTATTATTATCACACATCACTTGACATTTCTGGGGACTTTTTCCTGATGCTGGAAATTAAATTTAAAAAAGAAAAATGTTGCAACCATCGCAGATGTGGTATATCACACTTTTGTCGAGTGGATTTAATACAAGTAAAAGCAGAGCCACAGAGTGTGCGTGCGGCGAGTTGATAGTGATATATAAACTGCCATCTCATTCTCACTCTCAGTTACTCTTAAAACCGTTTTTTGAATATACAAGACGAAATTCATTGAAATCAGGTCAACTAGAGAAGGTCAGTCAATCACATTCTATGTATGTGATTGACCAGGATTTGCCCACGGCTGCTGTGATTAAAATAACTAGCAATGAGAAAAACCTGTTTATTATATCGTAATGTTAGTCTAAGATATCAGGCCTAGGACTACCACTTTTTTTTATTTATTCATTCACATTTTTCTTGCTTGTTACAGTGGAGGTCTCTTACATTACAATATGTACATATTTTTAATCAACGTTTTAAAAAAAAAATTTTCTTAGAAAAATAAAAAAATTTTTTTATTGCATGATAATGCATCTTTAAATATTTATAATTAATTCAATTAATATTGTGTTAATTAAAAAGAGGACGAAGAAAACAATTGGAAATAAAGCGAAATTTAAAATGCTCATCTGGCTCCCGTTATAGTAAATCGGCAAGGTACATTGTCACCTTTACCCTTCTTTATAAAGAGTTTTTCCCATCGACCGAAAGAGAGGGCAATGGAGTGGTTGCTGTGCAACTCTCAGCTCCAATCCAGATTTTTTTGGGTCCCTTCTCACCCCTCAATACCACTTACGCCTATTCTTTAGCCTCAGAATGGAAATCAAATAACTCAGTGCAAGGCCTTTTAAAAAATGCTTATTCATTTTTTTTTGTAAGCAACTTTTTATAAGATGCAAATAGTTTTCCCTCACCATTTTTCCTTCAGAAATCAGTTGAAAGGATTTTTGCTCTTGTTTGGGAGACCTAAACTAAAACCACCAGCAGTGAAGCGTGTCAAAGGGGTATAAACACCTGATCAATGGAAATGATCAGAAAGAATACATTTCACAATAATACGAGGTAATTATAGGCCACTGTCGTTGCTACCATATCATTGCCGCTAATACAAAACACATAAAAACTTTCCCAACTTTTGACTGACTCAAAAAATGTTTTGTACATCTACCAACTTGTATTGTTGAAGTTGATATTTTTCAAATTATTGCTTTTATATGGACCTCCTTAAACATTAAAACTCATCATTACGTGGAGCGGAACTATAAAAATAAGCTTAAATAAAGTCACGTCTAATGACTAACTTTTGCTACCACTTTTTACTTTTCAACATTTCTTTATTTCTTTTTTATTATTATTATTTGCTTTGTAATAAATGCACTCGGTTAACCAATTGCTTTTTATCGAAATTTTTTTTCGGGTATAAAATATTTCTTTTAACATATTTTGTGCCCAATTGTAACTTTTTGCTCAATATTTGATTAGAGATATAGAATTTCTAAATAATAACATAGAATTCTAAAAAGCAGCTCCCGTTTAGAAAAGAAATTCAAACCATTTCCTCTAAATCTTCTTATCCAGTATTGTAAAACGTAACCCAAGACAAGATGGTCGGTTTTTTCACTTCTTTGAATAAGAAAACGACCCCTCTCCACAGACCGAGTCTACAAAGAAAAGTCAGCGGACATTTGACAAATTAAACAGTAGTCCTGCTTCGCAACTATTCTAAAAAGCAGATTGCAATTCTTCATTCGACTGTCAACAAGAATGGAAAAAACTTACGCCACCAAATATTTCATTCCATTCAATAGCAAAGGGTTTGCAAGAGCAATGACCGATCGGTCAGTTACCTAAGTCACCTAACAAAAATTGAACGAAACTGTCCCCCATTACCGTGTCACAAGGGGCCTCCTTTTCATAGCCAAGATCGTGTGAAGAAACAACTTGGAGCCGGAAGTGCTAACATTTATACAACCGAATTGTTAACACTTTATAAAATTGCAAAATTTTGTCATTACTACAAAATTAATTAAATTCTTAATAAATCGTGTAATACGATACGACATCAAATGGTTTATGAAAGTTGTGTGAGAAAGCGATAGTTTTAAATGAAAACTTTTTTCTTTAAAAAAAGTTTTAAAAATGTGTGATAATTCTACAATCTTGAGTGAGTTATGTTACGTAATGGCTCACCCGACCTAACCACGGTTTTGGCTCGAGTTTCAACGTGCCAAGTTAAAAGTTTTATCAAGAAAAATTAATATAGAAATTGATTAATCACGATAAAAATCATGCAATGAATTCGATTTGTCACGTGGAATTCATTAGTTTAAATTAAACCATCGTAATAATTTTATAACTTTAAAAACTTTGCTCCAAATCGTATATTCTGAGAAAATTTGGTTTGAAAATTTTTTTTTTTTATTTTTCTGCTTAACAAGTTGCAAGAATCGCGTTGGATCCAATTTCATAGGTCCCCGTATCCATGGCAACTGCCTGCTAACCAATTAGAGGGTTAGAGGGGTGCAAAAGTTGAACCAAGGGGGAGAGTAGAAGCCGGCAAAACAGCACAAGGGCGAGGTCCGAAGGAAACAGTTTGGGAATACCCCGCTTCTTTTCTTTCTACTTCAAGGCCAAGGCCGGTTGAAGGCCTTGAAAGCGTAGACAATTGTGACATCATGTCTATCCTTACACTGTATATAAATGCTTAAATTACTTCCAGTTCCACTCCACCTTCTGTTTTTTTCTCCCATAGTTTTCAAGTCGAGCCGGATTTTTCTCACCTTTAATAGACCTAAGTGACCAAAATTAGTAAATTTAAAAAAAAAAAATTTTTTTATATTAATCCGTTTTTATGTTAATTTAAATAGTTTGATGAAATAATTTAAAATTCGTAGAAATTTTGGTTTTAAAATTTCTAAAAAAAATGAATTTAATGTTGGGAGCAATGTACACATGCAAGTCATTATTGATTGCAACGGAAAATGAAAAGCGAACTTTAAAAATAATCAGACCTAATACGGATCCGTTGAATACAAATGGAGATGCACTTTTTTAAGCCACAAGAGATTGTTGCAATCAACGAGTCTGCTCGTCGCCTCCGACCAAAACAATCTTTTATCGTGTGGCTCTTGCGTCTATCATTCAATCTGATCTAATTTAGCAACTCTGAACGTGATAAGAATTGACTGAGTCCCAAGACCTTCCAATTCTCAGCAAAAATCGAACGAAATGATTCACTTCGCAAGTGCATTGAACAAAATGATTATTTTTCAATACGAATCGTTGCGAGGTTCAAAAAATACTTAAAGCGATAAGTAAAAAATATAAAAATTGATTTGAAAGAAAGTTTTACAATTTTCAGAAAAGTTTAGAAAATTTACAGTTATATTTTTAACCATATTTCCAGTTAAAATGAGTTGTTATTTACAGAATTAATGTTTGAATCAGAAAAATTTGATAAATTGCAGAAAGTCGTGATTCATTGCGACAAAAAAATTTTGAGTAGATAAAAATTAAGTTTGTTACTAATTTTATGTTTTGACTAATCTACAGAATAGTCCATTTAAGATCAACTATCGTAAAAGATGCTTCAAGATTGCAGATGCACTCTCACGAGCACCGTTGACCATGTGGAAGACGTGGAGGTCTACCAGTACAGACCATTGCGGTCGCAAAATTCCACTTTCAATAATAAACAAGTGGTTAAAGTAACTATTCGTATTTAAATTCTCATAAGATCATAACTTAGCAATAAAATCGATTTCATTCGAGTCAAACGAATCATGAAAAAATTTAATTATCCACTAATGTCATAAATAAAATATAATTTCTTACATTAACAATCAAAAATACAAAAAACAAAGTTAAACCAACTCAATAAAATATATTCCAAATGTAGATAAAAGAAAGATATTTTAAAGTATATATTAACTAATAATTCCAGTGGCGCCATCTAGTTGAAATGCAAGAATTATTTATTTGAAGTTGATAAGTTTTCATTAATCAAAAATTATTCTAATAAAGCAAATTTGGTTTCTTGGAAAATTGAAAGATATATTTGTTTACGTTGAAAAAATAATAATAAATGGTGTAACAAATTGTATCCACCTGTTTGTTAAATGTTCCTTGTGGTTTGTTTATAATTCAGAATTCACTCAAGAGTGTTGCTTCTTACAAGGGATGTTTTGTTTCAAAGCCTGCCTCGCGACAAGTTGAATGAGCGTTTAATTATCTTGAGACTTGATAAAAGAGGGCGAAGTAATAAAGATGGCAAGCTTAAAATGAACTGGCATTAAAAAACCCATTACTTTAAAAAAAAAACACCGCTAACAAAAAAACAAAAAAAAAAAAACTTCAACATCGGCAGATATTTATTTAATTAAAATATACTCTTTTCTCAATCAAATCACAAAATTTCCTTAAAAAAAAAAGTTTTTAAAAAAAAAATAATAGAAATATTAAAAAAGTTAATAAATCTCGAAATAAAAAGGTTCGCATCGACCGAGAAATCCTTTTGTTCTCTAATAATGGGTGTTGAGGGTCACATTGATGTTACGTTCAACCCCCTATTTCTATTATAACGAATACAGAATCTTACTAATTAAATTTGAAAAGTTCTCCTCTCTTATTTGTTATCCCCATATCCCGCGAGTACACATACACACACACACGCAAACATACGTGAATCCACTCTTTTACTTTCGATTCCCCTTGCAGGTGCTAGTGCCTTTGCGACCCATAACGCAGCCCTCAGCAGGTTTGACCTGTTCTGGAAGGAAAGGGGCGAGGAGTCCATCAAATCCCATAAAAAAAGTAGGTCGAAAGAATGAAAGGATGTAGGTACCTTTTTTTAAATTTTTTTTTCTTCTTCATTTCCCTTCTCGCATTTTTTCATCTCCCTCTTTTTAAGTCAGAGAAAGTACCAAACAGAAAAAATTTTTTTTTTTAATTTCTTTAAAAATTATTAAATTTGTTGAATATTAATTTATTAAATTTTTGATATTGCGAGTGTTCATTGATTAATTTAATTGATTTATTACTGAAACAGAATTTGAGTTTTAAAATGATTGTATTATGTTTTGGTTGAAAATTGCCCTATTTCTTTTGGTTTGAATAGCCCGAAATATGAATGAAAGTGTTTATTTTTTAATGAGGTCAATGATAAGTTAACAATTGGTGAGGGAAGAAAGGGTTAAAAAGAGAAAGGCTTTGGTAGATGTTAAAGGCTCCCACGAGAGAAGGGGAGAAAAGGCTAATTTTGTCATAGCCATCGCGGACACCATCGCCTCCTGACATACACTTCAAGAGATTCAGTTAAAAAAAATCATATATTTCCCAGGATTGGGGTTGGGTTCAATGAGTTAAGATCCGGGCCCGTCTCAAAGCTGCAGTCCTTTTGCTAGGCCGATCCCTGTTTTGTTGGCTATTGTACGGGCCGGTCCGGTGAAAGGGTTGGTTTGGCAGCAACTGCAATCCATATGCAACTTGACAATTATCCCTCCCCACCATTCGTCCCATTCAACATTCGCAACTAGGGAAAATATTGAAAGAGAAGAATAAGTTGTAGAACGATTCGCTAGAGTTAACCCGGTCAATGGGAAAAATTCAACTCTTAATTTCGATTTACTGATCTAAATATTAATAAAAT